>CM065702.1:45006460-45031460 GCA_017654935.2 Phymorhynchus buccinoides | reverse complement strand
AACTCGCTTGTAAGAAAATGAACTTCAAACCAAGTTCCATGCATGAAATAATTTTCTTATATCCGAGTTTATATCGCGGATGGGAGTTGGAATTTGATTATATCCGAGTTTTGAATACTTAAGAAAGAAGGAGTTTGGCCGTTGTTGTTTTTTGCTTGACTATAAGCGAGTTTTCTTACAAGCGAATTCGGCTGTGGTTCCCCCACCTTCTGGAAGCTCTGAGCTTGTAATTTCCTCTAATCTGTCAGTCTCTTTGACTCTGCCTTTTCCCTGAGATTTCCTTACTAGCCGTCTACTATCTTTCTGCCTTTCCGGTCCATACTCCTGCCTTAAACCCCCCCCCCCAAAAAAAAAAAAACTTTCAAAAAGATTTCTTCCAGCCGAAGTCGGACATGCTGGGCCTAATTATTTCTTACTTAGGCGCATAACGGCAGTATGACGCATCTGCGCTACTAATTCACAGGAAGCTGTCTGTGAAGAAGAATGACAACTTTTCCCGTTGCCACTGGGTTCCTTAATGCGCGCGAATTGGGGGTAGGAGAGAGAGAGAGAGAGGGGGGGGGGGGGGGGGAGGGGTGTCTATTGTGTACGTTGTGACGTAAGTGTCCCGCGCGACCCCTCTTTCTTTATCTCCCTTCTCCCCTCCCCCCCTCTCCTTTTCTTTTCTCTGTCTGGCCGCCACGTTAATTGCCACCCACCATCTAAAGAACGCCGAGTAAGGGCGTTGTCTGTTTCAAGTTCGATTTGTCTCCCCTGTCGGCACGTACCACCTACCGAGGTTATCTCCCTTCACCCCCCCCCCCCCTTTCTACCGTCTCATCACAAGAAAGTGACAACCACGGTTATCTCCCTTTGAAGATGGTTTGGCTTTTCCAATCACAAGGTTAGGAATGTCAGGAATGTGATAAGGATGGAATAGGCGCGTGATTGTTCGGTACATTTAGAACAGCAATCTTGTGACGTATGGACTGTAATACACCAATAGCAGGCTTTCATTGTTTGAAAGTGAAGGCTATAATTGGAGTGGTGAGAAAAAGTTGTCACACAAGATGCTGAAACGTAGCTAGAGCAACACTCACAACCAGTCATCATAAGCCCACTAGTAAGTATTATTGATGACAGGTGATTGAGATCTGGTTTGTTTGATCTCTATTTTTGATCTAGATCCTATGTTCAATGATGAATAAGGAGTAGATAGATATGTTATAGAAAAGAAGTGGTAAACATTCTATTCTATTTATGTGCACTGATTATTTGTGTGTGTGTGTTTTTGACTTGAACACTTTTGGTACCAGAACCGGAGTTTATGCCTACTAACCCTTTTGTCTATTTTTAGTAGGAAACCTATGGGCCGCAATCTTGCACTATTTTTAGTAGGAAACCTATGGGCCGCAATCTTGCACTTTATGATACCATTCCTTTCCAGGTGTTGGATGGAGAGTGATGTTGTCTTGATCACCTTTTATGTTTTACTGATCTCAGTTTGTTAACTGAAATTCAGTTTATTTATTAACTACATGTAGTGCTATTGTACAAGGGAAGCCTTCAAGCCGGTTGGGATTCACTAATTCCCTGCCGACTGAAGCCCCTTGTCTCTAAGCCATAGAGATCTACATCCACCTTCTCCTGTGATTATCAGCAGGGCATCGTGGGCCGGAAGATCATCCCGGACTCCACCAAGCACCAAGACGGGTCCGTCGCCAAGACAACCTGCACCCAGAATCCGCGAGGAGACCACGCTTGAACCGTGCCATCCCGCGAAGCCGTAATAGGAACGACTGGGAGCTACTCTCACCTGACGAGCAAGCCCAGAACTTCAAACAGCTAAGTCCACCTGACTGCGCCAATCATTTGAACTTTCCTACGGACACCGAACATAATTAGTAACCCTTCCGGCATGGGGCGAACCTTATAGAAAGACAAAAGTCTTGTGAATCCTTTCGGATTTCATTGTGTTTTATCCATATTTTGTTTTGGCGCCATTGAGCTGCTTTATTATTATTGTTGCATAATCTTATGCAGATTTTGGGAGTAAATAAAATACAAGTGTCAAATAATCCTGAACCCTTTGGTCAGACTGATGAGAGTGGGAGTCTTGTAATTTCATGTAAAACCCTACTTCTCTCTGTCTGCCATTTAGAGCAATTCAACCACTTGTATTTCTTACAACCATCTGACGAGCCAGAACCCGGGCACAAATATAAATTTATTAGATGAAAAGGGGCCGGGAAAGTTGCTCATCTCCCATACCCTAGAGAAGTGGGCTAAAGGCAAATTTTCTAAAGTCTTCCCTAGAGACTTAGCCTTTTAACCCATTACCTCGTCACATACGTGTGCTTGTGGGGTGATGGGTGGGAGGAGATGCAAGGAGGAGTCTCTCTCTCTCTCTCTCTCTCTCTCTCTCTCTCTCTCTCTCTCTCTCTCTCTCTCTCTCTCTCTCTCTCCGACCCATCCCACTTTTTTTAACATTAAGATCGTGACTGTCAAAATAATGGCTGTGCCGGCAAAAGCACGTCTGTCCGAAGCAGGTTTCAAGTCCAGAGAACAGCTATTCCGTTGAGAAGTCTGTCCTCACTTTTTAAGGTATTAGGTACTTTATAGTCACAGAGGCGTCTCTGTGAAATTCGGGTTGCTCCCACCTGGAGAGCGCGTCGCTGCCAGAGGCGTGCCACTCATTTTTTATTTTTTTATTTTTTTTGCATGCGATTTTTGTCACTGATGAGGGAGGGGTAAATTTTGACCAAATGACAACTTTTTCGTTGCCACTGGGTTTAGTGTATGCTAAGTGCATGGGCACACGGGACCTCGGTTTATCCGGTCTCATCCGAAAGACTCCACGTTCAGACCGTTAAGGCCTAGTGCAGAATGAGAGGAAAAAATCCCCTGTACCCAGGTTCGAACTCGGGTTTACTTGACACGAAGCGAACGCGATACCACTGACGTGCCACTCTACACCACCAAGGCTTCAGTACACGCTGCAGCAACAGCTGTAGACCACCTACAACAAGGTTGTGGGCTTGCAGTTGCATGTTGTAAGCACAGAAATAAAGTTGTAAGGGAGATAGAAAACGATCCTATTTTGAGCCACCACCATAGAAGGAGAAATAGTACTGTGGCCACCATTCGGAACGAGTTGTAGGTTGCAGCCAATCAGAGCGTCGTTTCGTATCACGTGGTTTTTGCGTCACAATGGCGGAGGTGAAACCATCGGATTGTAAAACATGCAAACTGATCGAGTTGATTCATAATTTTTTCCTGCATTTGGGATGCCCTGTGCTCCGATTACAGTAATGAGGGCAGGGCGCGAGAGGCCAAAATGCAATTATGCCACGAAATGGGCGATATCATGAATGATGAGTACTTGCATGGCTTGTTTTCGTTTTCAATCGATGTAAATCAAAACAATGTATGATGAGTACTTGCATGGCTTGTTTTCGTTTTCAGTCGATGTAAGTCAAAACAATGTATGATGAGTACTTGCATGGCTTGTTTTCGTTTTCAATCGATGTAAATCAAAACAATGTGCACCACAACCTACTCCTTGTATTCTTTGTCGGTTCGAGTTTTTGGAAGTAGGCCTACTCGAAATCCGACTCTCATATCGACAACAGTTTTGATCTGTACATTATTTTCTGTTAGCTTTGGCATTTTAGTTTATGAATTAATGAGTAGTCTGCATACATTTTATAACACAATTTCTGGGTCCACTTGCACTTCGTTCAGCATAGGAGTGCAAGGGGGTTGTATCAAAGTTACAGCGCGTGCCGCAAGCTCTGTGATTTTGACTACAACTTGTGTATAACACTAGTTGTAGCAACTAATTTGTTGTAGCGTGTCCCGAAGCCCTTATTGAAACTGTCAGTATGTGTTTTGTCTTAGTTTCTCACTCCATTTGGTATTTGGTGTTTGGTATAATTATTCTAGTCACAAAGACTTTCCTCTGTGAAATTCGGGCTGCTCTCCCCAGAGAACGCGTCGTCGCAAGCACAGCGCCTACCCATTATTTTTTTTTATTATTTTTTTTTTTTGGGGGGGGGGGGGGGGACAGGGTGAGGAGGAAGTGCGGGCAGACTTAGGAAAACTAGCTATCAATTTAGCCATACCAGGCAGCAGGATTTCTCCCTGCCCTTACCCAACTATTAACTGCCGTGGGGTTTTTATGTGCACCATAAAGTGCACGGGTCAGACTAGCTTTAAGTCCCCATCTGAAGGACTCGACGTTCAGTTCGATTTTCCTGTTGAACTAGAAAGAAAGGGCGAGGCCGGGATTCGAACCCGGGTCACTCACGGTGCAGTCACGCATTGAAATCAGCAGGCGAACGTCTTAACCACTCTGCCACTTTCCTTTTTGATAACTACTTATTGCAGTTTCATAGTCGAAGAAACAACCACCGTTTCTGTTGATTCTGACAGCCGTGGAGATATAATGCGAACATTATGTGAAGAGAGCATTGGAGCGAAACAATGATACGCTGGCCGGGATCAAAAGATTTGGGCAGCCGTTCTGCAGACAGCTCAGTGTGACGAAACGTGGGGACGAAAGAGGGGTGTTGGGTTATTGAAGAATAAAGATGATGGAAAAGTGGAAACATGCTTGGTCAAACTGTGTTCATGTCATCCTGAATGAAAGTGATCACTCTTATAGAACAATTTCCTCGTGTGCCTCCATCCACTTCAACATTTGAGATTCTCTCATCTTCCTCCGTTTTTCCATCAAAATGTTGAGCGTGTAAACAAAAGGATTTACCGCAGAGTTTAAAGGCAGAACGAATATGGCCAGAGCCACGTTTATTTCCCCAGAAATAGCAACACCACCAGCTAAAGCCAGCATTCCACACAGTCCTATGGGAAACCAGCACAGGTCAGGTCAGGTCAGGTCAGGTCAGGTATTTGGACGACCAGGCCTTGCAGCCTCTCAATGCGTCCTTCCTTTTGGTTAGTTTGGCAATTGCTGTGGCGGTTTTTAGCATCCATTTTGATGCACTAATCATGGATGTACTTTAACAGGGCAATTTTTGGATCACTGTCTAGGAGGTTTTTGAATTTGTTAGTATCTGAGGCCAGTTTAGTATGTGCAGGGAGGTTGTTCCAATATTGGGTGACTCTGTTAGAAAAAAAGTTTTTTCTAATGTTAGTTCTGCTGTACCTGGTTAGGATCTTAAGTTCACTATTACGGGTTCTAATTTCGTTAGACAAGTGAAACAAGCCTTTGTTAGTATTGTCAGTGCCTTGAAGAATCTTGTAAGCATTTATCAAATCTCCCCTTAGTCTTCTGTATTTTAAAGATGGCAAGTCTAATTTACTTAGCCTGTCCTCATAATCCAAATTTTTCATGGATTTTATCAGTTTGGTTGCTCTCCTCTGTACCTTCTCAATTGCACTGGACTGTCGTTTAAGAAAGGGATTCCAAATTATATTGCCATACTCAAGATGAGGCCGTATTAAACATTTGTAAAGATTTATGAACACCTCTTTATTTAAGTTTTTAAAACTCCTTCTGATCAAGCCCAGCATCCTACAAAGCACAGGAAGTCTGTCAGTGCTATGGTGATCAAGCGACGAGCTATCGTCATGTCTTTGGACATTTGGGTAGTAGTGTTCACTTTCAAGGCGTTTTTCTGAACTGACCAATAGACAAACGCCTGGCCAAGGGAGATCAACAAAAACAAAAGGAAATTCAGAACGATCAGTATACTGAAAGAATACAGTTTCCCTTTGAAATCTTGCCTTGTTACCGGTAGAGGAATACAGATTCCCGTTTGGCTGTAAAACTCCCAGTGAGATGTCACTGGAAGCAAAGGAATCAAAGCGAAAACAATGCCAAGCAGCCAAACCATTAAACAGGCCACCCTAGCTGATGCTGTGTCAAACTTCAAGGTGCTGAATGGAAAGCACAGGACAACGAAACGATCCAGAGTGATGAGACAGATGATCAGAGCCGACACCTCGCTGGATAGTAAAGACAGACACCCAGCCATCTTGCAGACTGTGCTGCTCTTCCAGTCATTATCATGATGACGATATCGTCCTCTGAACCATTCATCAGCCGCCCCAATCATTGCAATGTAGACCCCCATCAGAAAGTCAGCCATGGTCAGGTTGGTGACGAATATGCTGAAGCCACTGAAAGACGCCATGCTCTTCACAAACAAACGAGCACAACAACAGAAGACGTTACCCGTCAATGACAGACAGGCCACCAGCCACAGAAATGCTCGGTACGTCCGTGACTGCAGCAGATCTTTGCAGGAAGAAATTTCATCTTTAGGGGATTGACAACGTGAAGAGTCAAAGTTGTCTGGGAGTATTTCTTCACAACACAGTTTGTAGTTTTGTGTGGAGATAAAATCCAAATAGTCGAGGCCTCTGAAAATGTCAGGTGGAAACGTTTCCACAGGACTATCCTCCATGTGCAGTTCAGTTAACAGAGGTGTGAACTGAAACCCAGGTTCTCTTACAGTGTGAATGGAGGTGTAAGTTACATTTAGTTTCTTCAAGCCAGGAAACTGTTCCAAAACTATGGGATCTAAAATAGTAAGTTTTGTGTGTGACAGATCTACGGTTTCCAGTTTAGAGTTTTGGATCTTAGGTGAAGCGTCATGACTCACTGAAGTTATGGGGTTTTCAGACAATGACAGCGACACTAAATTTTTCAAAGGAAGCATCGAAGTCATGTTGATATGCTGCAGCTTGTTTTTGCTGATGTCAAGAATCCTCAAATTGAACAGTTTTATTTCAGACAGGTTTGTCAGGTCACAGTTAAGAAGAACCAGAAGAACAAGGTTGACGTTGGTCTCCACGTGCTTCAGTGCCATGCCAGAATCTGTGGCGTCCAGAGATCGGATTTCAGGGAAGAGTTCTGCACAGAAACTCTGAGGACACAGCAAAGAGTGGACCTGACAGAGGCAGCCCATAGGACAGGTCACGTTACACCACAGTTCATCATCATGCAGCGGGCAGTGAGGCCAGCCATCACACATGTGGTCACTGTGGACACAGATCGTTGACAACCTGCACCGATAAAACCCAGGACAGGTCATCTCCCCACAGCCCTGTTCATCCCCCTGATCTATACAGTCATACATCCCATTGCACTGTGTGTACACCGGCAGACAGTCGTTGAAGACACCATGGCAACGATAGTGACTGTCAGGACAGGATTCACTGGAATTCATTTTCAGCACAGTGAAATATCTGACGCCATCAAATTCGATGAGAGCTGGGGTTGGGAAACGTCGGATCTCCATTGGATTTTGCTCTTTGTATTGACCACAGCTTTGTTCGTCCGATTCATCCACACAGTGGGATATCTGATCACATACTTTGCCAAATGACACACACTGACCATTCATGCAGGTGAATGCTTTCGCACAGGAACGTTTGTGACAGAATGTCTCATCAGTGGAATCAGGACAATCTGTAAAACGATCGCACACCAGAGTGTAGGGCAAAGAGGTGATACCATCACTGCATGGGAATGTAGGAGCTAAGCTTGCGTCGGTGCTTGAATCAGATATCTTGGAGTTCAATTTTTCACGTGAATAATAACACAGAGACACACGCTCATGACTACACATGCTGTATTTATAGACACCACAAAGAAGAAACGTGTGTGTAGTATGTTTGCCATCACAAATGGTCATATCGGTGCTTTCAATTGCTGGAACATAAGGAATGCTATACACAATTGTCTTCGAGTCAGATGCATCTTTTACAGTATTATTTACCATCACTTCGCACATTGGAATGCCATAATTACACAAAACAGAGGTCAAGCTCATGACCTCAAGATTCAGTCTAAAACATTGGGCGTGACCTACATTGGGACGACTCTCACTCGCGAAGGTGTGGAAAAACACAGTCTTCTGGTGATGGAAACTGTGCCTGTACATGTTGGACAGTAACAGATCATTCGAACGAATATTGGTGGAAAGATCCCTCATGGTCCAGAATCTGCCGGACTTCCTGACAATCTCGCTGTAAGGATCGTACAGACACAAAGGCAAACTGTTCGTGCCTACCGTTTCGTGTTCACATACATCGTCTTCTGTTTCTCTGGACCTACTGCCTTGCCTTTGTTTCGACCAAAGTATTGTGTAACAACGGCCGCACAAGGCAAGCCCTCTCTGGCAGTGCTGATTACTGAAGGGACATTGTTCTGTTTCATCTCGTCTATCCTCACACTCTGTTTTCAGGTTGCAATCCAAGTGATGCAAGAAGCTGGGATAGTTCTGCACCGAACAGTTCAACAGACCGTTGGAAAGCTTCTTCGGGGCTTCACTTTCAGGGAAGAAGGAGAAGAACAGTTGGAAACAAGAAGTTTTATGGACGCAAGGAGTGCCCGTTAACATTACGATGAATCGTCCATGGTTGACGGGGGTGACGATGCTGGTTTGACAATTAGGCCCGCATTTGTAAGTCTCACGCCGTGAGGATCGTGCGCTAATTTGAATAAAGAAAAGTGGTCCCGTTTGTGCCAGCTGCTTCAGACTGTAGACAAATGTGGACTTTGGTGGAATGTCGACATTGATGCCCACAGAATGAGAACGAGAAAGAAAATCATCACTTTTATTCGCAACCATAAAAATGTATCCGGATGTGTTGGACGTCATGACCAGCGCGAAACTTCCCCTAGAACGTGCTTTGAAATAATCAGTGTTATTTTACACACACACACACACACACACACACACACACACACACACACACACACACACACACACACACACACACACACACACACACACACACACACACACTGCATATCAAACGACAATTAATTTTGGGTAAATTTATGAAGTTGCAAAAGCAAAGACTGAGGGATAATTCAAACTATGCATCAGACAAATGACGAATAAGTCAAACTATGCATAAGACAAATGACGGATAAGTCAAACCATGCATCAGACAAATGACGGATAAGTCAAACTATGCATAAGACAAATGATGGATAAGTCAAACTATGCATCAGACAAATGATGGATAAGTCAAACTACGCATAAGATAAATGACGGATAAGTCAAACTACGCATAACACAAAGTGAAATCGTTTTCACCTGAGACTTCGAGTTAAGCGTATTCAACTGAATAATATAATTGTTTGGTGAAAAACAAATAAACGAACAAACAGACAGACAGACAGACAGACAGATAAGAAAAAAAACCAAGTGTTCAGTTCAATGATTTGAGACCACTGCTGTTTTGACGGATGACATTGTCAATGTTATAAGTCCTCATATTCTGATTTTGCCCCAAACAAAAAGTTATTTATTCCTGTATTCGCCCTTAGTACACACACGTTTCAGATTTTTTCCTGTCTTATTTTTCTTTGTGTGTTTTTTGTTGTTGCTGTTGTTTTCTTCGTATGTTTGTTCTTAAAAACAGAACCTTGCAGGGTGTTTTTTTGGTGTTAATATATAAAGTAAGACTGATAGTGATTTGAAAATACCCTTGACTAAGAATTAAAGAAATTTGAGAAAATTAAAGAAAAAATCATTGTATCAAATCATGACATAAAAAAAGACAACTGATAGAGCCAATCTGGCAAAATGGTCTGGGGATATAACTCTCTTGATATAAAGTAAGACTGATAGTGATTTGAAAATACCCTTGACTAAGAATTAAAGAAATTTGAGAAAATTAAAGAAAAAATCATTGTATAAAACATGCCATAAAAAAAGACAACTGATAGAGCCAATCTGGCAAAATGGTCTGGGGATATAACTCTCTTGATATAAAGTAAGACTGATAGTGATTTGAAAATACCCTTGACTAAGAATTAAAGAAATTTGAGAAAATTAAAGAAAAAATCATTGTATAAATCATGCCATAAAAAAAGACAACTGATAGAGCCAATCTGGCAAAATGGTCTGGGGATATAACTCTCTTGATATAAAGTAAGACTGATAGTGATTTGAAAATACCCTTGACTAAGAATTAAAGAAATTTGAGAAAATTAAAGAAAAAATCATTGTATAAAACATGCCATAAAAAAAGACAACTGATAGAGCCAATCTGGCAAAATGGTCTGGGGATATAACTCTCTTGATATAAAGTAAGACTGATAGTGATTTGAAAATACACTTGACTAAGAATTAAAGAAATTTGAGAAAATTAAAGAAAAAATCATTGTATAAAACATGCCATAAAAAAAGACAACTGATAGAGCCAATCTGGCAAAATGGTCTGGGGATATAACTCTCTTGACTGTGTTAGAACAAAAGCCAGCATATCAGAGTTTTTCCTGTTCATCTGATGACGTCGTCAGTGATGTCATCAAGTCAGTACGTGATACGTTATACGGCGGTCAAGGGGTTAAAACTCTCGGAAACTATTCCTAAGCTAGACAGCATAATCTCACATTCGAGAGTGTATTTAAAAACACGTTTTCAACTTTCGTATTTTTCTACTGTTTTCACGCTTACATACTCAAGAGTATGGCGTCATACATTTAAAGCTAAAGGTGTATGTACACGTGAATAGTTTTCACTCTTTCCCATAGTGATAGGCTAGTCATAATAATATGAATTGCATATGACAGTGTCGCCATGGGGAAACAGTGAAACATGTTCACGTGTAGTTGACTTAATGAACATTACCAGTGACATGTTTTCTATTCTGTTGGCAATCTTATTATGCTTTCACCAGGACTCACATCTTACAATTTAAAACACTTTCCTCCTATGCTAGCTAAGTCTCCCCGTGGGGGAAAAATAGTTCCCCCACCTTCTGGAAGTTCTGTGCTTGTAACTTCCTCTAATCTGCCACTATCTTTGACTCTGCCTTTTCCCTTTGCTTTCTATCATCTACTATTGTTCTGACTTATTATTGGACCATTCTCCTGACTTAAAAAAAATTCTTCCAAATAATTGTTTGAGCTCCTCCGAAATCGGAATGTGTCGGCTGTACACAGCGGGGAGACCAGTGAAAACTGAAAACCGTATACATACGTACCTTACCCATTATGGCCTGGCAACGCAGAAGAAGAAGAAGAAGAAGAAGAAGAAGAAGAAGAAGAAGAAGAAATACACTAGCTAAGTTGTCTAAAAAACAAAACACAAAGACAAACACGGATGTTATAAATTGATGTCAAACTTGTGACTCCATTGCATTTTGTGTTGTTTTGTGCTGTGCTATAATTATTACTTCCTTTGTTTATCCGGTAAAAAAACAAAGAAAGATACCCCCCCCCAAAAAAAAAAAAAAAAAAAAGAAAGGTAGGGATGTCACCACAGTTGTGAAACTTTTAAAACTTTCAAGTTACGGGTTCACAAAAATACCAACACACAAAATCTGAAATGTGTTCATTCTTGTGTTTCCTCCACATTCTGCCATTGTCGTTGGTGTGTTGAAGGTCTGTGTACACGTTAGCATTATTCACAAACTATCTCCTTTTCCTCATGGCAACGCAGTTCTAGGCCACTCATAATATGACTTACACGCAACTCACTGCGTTGTCATGGGGAAACAGTAATGCTTTGTGAATATTGTTAACGTGTACACAGACCTTCAGCGGACTTTTAATTAACACGCAGCTTACTACCTAATGAACACCTATGTCCCTAAAAGGCATCAAATTGGGGTCTAGTATCCAAAGACCCTATTGTCTTAGTTTTGCGAAGCAAGGTTATACCTTATTTTATATTTATATATGTCACAGAAGAATCCCCAATACTGCAGATGAATTTTGCTCTCTACCCAGGTAAATGTAATGGACATTTTTTAGCTGAAATATGGCTGGCGGTGAAAGGGTTCACACAAAAGTTTGTGCTGTTCTTTTGTCTTGTTTTATCATAATTATTCACGAGTAATATACGCATACCACCATCATGCCCACGGGTTCCCCCCCCCCCCCTCCCCCCTCCCCCCCCCCCCCCCCCCCCCCCCCCCCCCCCCCCCCTCCCCCCCGTCCCCTTCCACGCGTCGCGATTTTACGCGAGCTCACACACACACACATTCGCACACGCGCGCACGCACGCATGCATTCATTAGACTCGTTATGCAAACAATCCCAACTGTAGGCTACGTGATTGATTAGTTTAAAGACTCATAAATCAAATGGGCGCGCGCGTGTGTGTGTGTGTGTGTGTGTGTGTGTGTGTGTGTGTGTGTGTGTGTGTGTGTGTGTGACAGATTGAGAGAGAGAGAGAGAGAGAGGGGGAAAACCCAACAATCTTACGAGAGAGAGAGAGAGAGAGAGAGAGAGAGAGAGAGAGAGAGAGAGAGAGAAGGGAAAAAACCCAACAATCTTACGAGAGAGAGAGAGAGAGAGAGAGAGAGAGAGAGAGAGAGAGAGAGAGAGAGAGAGAGAGAGAGAGAGAGAAGGGAAAAAACCCAACAATCTTACGAGAGAGAGAGAGAGAGAGAGAGAGAGAGAGAGAGAGAGAGAGAGAGAGAGAGAGAGAGAGAGAGAGAGAGAGAGAGAAGGGAAAAAACCCAACAATCTTACGAGAGAGAGAGAGAGAGAGAGAGAGAGAGAGAGAGAGAGAGAGAGAGAGAGAGAGAGAATGAGAGAGAGAGAGAGAGAGAGAGAGAGAGAGAGAGAGAGAGAGAGAGAGAGAGAGAGAGAGAGAAGGGAAAAACCCCAACAATCTTACGAGAGAGAGAGAGAGAGAGAGAGAGAGAGAGAGAGAGAGAGAGAGAGAGAGAGAGAGAGAGAGAGAGAGAGAGAGAGAAGGGAAAAACCCCAACAATCTTACGAGAGAGAGAGATGAGAGAGAGAGAGAGAGAGAGAGAGAGAGAGAGAGAGAGAGAGAGAGAGAGAGAGAGAGAGAGAGAGAAGGGAAAAACCCAACAATCTTACGAGAGAGAAAGAGAGAGAGAGAGAAAGAGAGAGAGAGAGAAAGAGAGAGAGAGAGAGAGAGAGAGAGTCAAGGAAAAAACAAACAACTATCTTACGTAAACCACCCTGTTAAAGACCCACCAGATCACGTGTCAAAATCACGGGTTTCACGTGTTTTCCCTCTTATAACTGGAAAGAAATCTTGTTTTGACCAAGTCTGACTCCCATAGCCTATAAATGGCCTCAAATTCAAACCGAAACATCAGTCTAAAGAGCAGCCTCAATTTCAAGTTGGGGAAATTTGTATGTGGGTGACAGCAACCCAGAAAAAAAACAAGGGACTTAATCGTGGTGCGTCACTGGGTCTTTAAACACACCGGAAACGAATCGATGAAACCAGCCATATAATTAATGTTAAGACGCGTTTTAAACGTTCATTGATTGTAAATGAAGTGTTCAGCAACCAACATCATTCTACAGAACGCACACACTACAATCATCAACATAAGTTGAGGAGCACCTGTACTCTTCGCTGTAGTTTCTACATTGGGGCATGTTGAAGCACTTGGTGTTACATTTGGTAGAAATGAGAGTTTTGTTCGTGTACATCACTTTTCGCCCAATCACCTTTTGCCCAAGTCTTTGTTCTCGTTGCGTATCAGTGAGTACCTCCGAGTCGAAGCTCAGCAAACGGAATGTGCCACGGTTCGCCCAAATTGCTCTAGCACTGTTCGCCCAAAATGTTACTTTCTTACTATCCCTAACCCTATCCCTAACTTTCTGAGTTTTATGCGAAATGCCATGTCCACAAAGCTTTGTATGCGAAGCGGCAGTATGTGAATCGGCTTTATGCGATTAGGCGGAACGTGATGGATGTAAACCGGTAGGGGAAGACGGGTTAAAAAGCGCATGGGCGGGTAAGAAGCCCACCCCAATTATCTCATGAAATGAAGCAAATTTCAGTCTCATGTTGCCCATGAGACGAGCGTTAATGTCTAGCATTCGTCTCATGGGCAAATATGACTGAAATGTTCTTTATTTCATGAGATAATTGGGGTGGGCTTCTTACCCGCCCATGCGCTTTTTACCCCGTCTTCCCCTATAATTTCCAATTGGGCGAAAGGTGATTGGGCAAAACGTGATTGGGCGAAAGGTGATTTGGCGAAAGGTGATTGGGCAAAACGTGATGCACCGGTTGAAGCACTTGGTGTTACATTTTGTAGAAATGAGAGTTTTGTTCGTATTCTAGTCATACTAGTCTACAAGGTGTCTCCGAGCGGCAGACATACCCTCTGTCCACATTTTCCCTCTATCTCGCAAGCTTTCTTGATCTTTCTCTTCTTCTTCTGCATTCCCAGGCCAAAAGACTACAATGGGTAAACTACGTATGTGTCCGTTTTCCAGTTTTCACTGGTGTCCTCGCTGCATTCAGCCGACACATTCCGATTTCGTAGAAGCTCAAAGGAGAAAACTGTATGGAATATGTTCTTTTGGAAAAAAGGCAGGAGAATGTGCCAAAACAGTCACAACGATAGTAGATGACACAAAGCAAGGGAAAAGGCAGAGTCAAAGAGAGAGAAAGATTAGAGGAAGGTACAAGCACAGCACTTCCAGAAGGTGGGGGAACTATTTGTACGGAAGACACCCCCCCGGTATGCCCACGGGGGGGCTTTCTTGATCATAACGGTGTGTGTGTGTGTGTGTGTGTGTGTGTGTGTGTGAGAGAGAGAGAGAGAGAGAGTGTATACATGTGTGTGTGTGTGTGTGTGTGTGTGTGTGTGTGTGTGTGAGAGAGAGAGAGAGAGAGAGAGAGAGAGAGAGAGAGAGAGAGAGAGAGAGAGAGAGAGAGAGAGAGAGAGAGAGAGAGAGAGAGAGAGAGAGAGAGACACTTTGACACTTTGACTGTTTAATGTCATTAACAAAATGTTCTTATGACATGGGGGAAAGCATCATTTTCACAGTAAAGAACAAATTTTAACTAAACAATTTAACTAATAAGGAAAGATAACTAAAAGTGAGAAATATGAGAAATAATTTGTCAATACATTTTATGCAAATCCTTACTATTGTAAACATTTTCTCATATTAATTTCCAAATTCGCTCTCATTCACTCTTTCTTTCAAATTTTACAAATTACACACACACACACACACACCCATCTGGCCATCCTCAACATCTTCACTACTAAACAATAACTTATCCTTCTGTAAGTACTTTCTTTGATCTAATTTTCCAAGCTTCTGATATAAATTTAGCGATGGAATTTAAGACAACCTCATCTTCCGATGCAAGCAAAGCAATTAAATCTTTTTCAACAACAATGAGAGAGAGAGAGAGAGAGAGAGAGAGAGGGAGAGAGAGAGAGAGAGAGAGAGAGAGAGAGAGAGAGTGTGTGTGTGTGTGTGTGTGTGTGTGTGTGTGTGTGTGTGTGTGTGTGTGTGTGTTTTGAGCATTATCGGTATTAGTGTTTATGTCACATCAGAATGAATGGAAGGATGTATTTACAATATAAGTGGTTACCGCTACACTTATCTGTATTGCTAAAAAAAATCGGGACTTTACTGGTGTTGCACTGCCTCCGGGCATTGCCTCCAGTATTGTTCCCACCATCTTTGTATTTACAAATGTCCCATATGTGTCTGTTCCAGACCGAGAGGACGTAAAGCACCATTTTTCTTCCAAAGAAGAAGAAGAAGAACTCGACGAAGACATCAGCGTTTTTGCAGCAGACTCTCAAAACCCATCTGACCCGGTGCACTGCTGCAACCTAAGTGACGACTTCTGCTCCTTCACTCGACAAGGTAAGCTACTCTGATTTCCACTCACCTAACTTGCTGACACGGCTCACACACGCACCGTGCGAGAATTAAAGTTACTAGCGCAACCCCGAGTACCGGTAACGCCTAGTAACGGTAACGCCTAGCAACGGTAACGCCAAGTACTGGTAACGCTGAGTACAGCAAATTTGAAGCGATTCGGTTAAGAAAAGGCGGAGTTATAAGGCCCCGTTTTCCGTTGGCGCTGCTCTGAGAGTGATGCTCTCTCCCTAGTAATGGTAACGCCTAGTAACGGTAACGCCAAGTACTGGTAACGCTGAGTACAGCAAATTTGAAGCGGAGTTATTTGTGAAAAGGTTAAGCGACGTATATCGCGCGCGTTTCTAAATCGATTCGCTTCCGGTTTAGCACACGGATAGACACAGTCCCCGATCATCTACCTTCCAAATTTGAAGGCAATCCGTCCAGAAATACCGGAGATACGGGCGCTGAGAGGCCGGCGGATACGCGTTTCGCGCATTTGCCAAACCGCGCAAATGACATGGCCACCTCGGTTGCCGTTACCATCGCCCCGTTAGGACTCATAGCAAATCTGAAGCGATTCGGTCAAAAAACGGCGGAGTTATAAGGCCCGTTTTGTGCTTCACACACACACACACACACACACACACACACACACTTGCCTTTTTATTATATGATTGCGTGTATATATGTGTGATGTGCTCTATGAACAAAAAGAACGACACGAACTCGCATAAAACAACATGACCAGCACACACGAAAAGATACAGTAGGTGATATTTCTCGCTATTTGCACTATGAAAACTCTGTCTCTTTGATTGTCACCAAAACAAGCGTGACAACTACATTTGAAGTGAAAACTATATATGCAATTATACAAAAACATTTCTATATTTCCATTTTCCTAAACATGTGTGTACGTTGAAGCACAAGGACAACTAAATGAGGATTTCTCTAAATGGCTTAAAATCTTAATTATTGCAAACATCGACAAAAGTTAGGGACCACCGGTTCAATTCGCTCTATTTTCCATATTGAACCACGTTGAAGTTACGTTGCATTTTGTAACAAATGGAAACACAGATGAACACAGATACTGATCAGACCAGTAGTTTTGCACTTGCAACTCCTCTCTCTGGAGTATCCCAAGTTTCGTTTACCGAGCAATAAAATATGGGGACGTTGTGCCAAATCCTGGACCATTGAAATGCACTCAGTTCAACATTCCGCTTATTGGGGACATGCAGCCCTACTCGACACAGTCCAAAGTTAACGCATACACAATGCTCCAACATTATACACATACATCATATCGATTAAATTGCTTTTAAATGTGTTAAGAATATCCTCGCGCGAATCTGTGAATATTTGCTTCGCACAATTCGTAGAATAATTTCGGAAACAGGTTGTAAGCATGTTATTACTAGCATCACACGAGTTCACCTCTATTGGTTATACTCTAGGCGCGAATTCGTAAATTCTGTACCCTTATTATTTCGTATTGCGAGGGAGGTGCTTATTATTTCGAATATGACACAGAAAGTAGAACACGTGATTTCAGGGCAAAATGGCGTCCAAATTCATGCTGTAACCTCCTCTGTAAGGGCAAATATCTTGAAAACTGTGGAAAATAAATTAAATTATGCAAACATTCAGCCATTTTTCTACCTAAAAAAGTCCATAACAAATTGTTATGATTTTGTTTGATTGTTCGTGATTTTCAGCTAGATGTTCCACCTTAACAAACAGCCTGAAAACCGAAATTGTTTAGATATAGTAATGTGTTTGTGATTCAAAATCGACTGTGTTTTTTAATTATATGTTTGGTGCTTAGAATTATACTTCATTTTCAGAGACTGCTCATTAAAAAAAATGATACGATTTTTTCATGACTGATTAAGTGTGTGTTCATAGATCCAAATGACAATCTTAGTGCAATATGTCCTGGGATTGAATATTTCATGAGCTTGAACAAAACAGAGTTTGACATTCTCCGAGTTAATGTCACTTACTGTTGGAAGTCCCGATACATCGAGCTAAGAGACCACTTTAAAAATGATAAGTTTGTTTTCACACAACTGTCAGGTCATTCTGGTTTCATAATTGCACCGGTATTAAATACACTATATCACCATCCTTTGTTGTGTGCTGAGCTGAAATGGGGACCATCTCACGTCCTTATGATCAGCTTTCTACAGTCCTACTCGCCTGCAATTTGTGCTGGAAGGTCTTACGCACTAAAAGTCACCTACCATAAGCCGTATGCAGTTGAAACAACTGAGCAACATTTGACAGAGTACGATGCAAAGAAACACACAAGACATGAGCAACATTTGTGCGCATCCAACTTGGAACCGGCCAAAGTGTTCCCGGGGTCTTTTCTTCAAATTGAGCTGTTGATGAAAGGATTTGTTCTAATGAATATTAAGTTGTATTTCTCTGTAATTGCTAAGAATAACCAGCCTGACAAACTGCCCAGTGGTTTGTTCAATTGTACCGTGAGACATTATAACCAGTTCGAGGATCACCTAGACTGTAACCTGAAGAAAGAGTGTGCCCATGGAAGAGATGAAACAGAACACTGTCCTTTCAGCAGTGCATTATGTCAGGGTTTGGTGGCTTCACGTGGCAAATGCTTTCAACTGATGCTACCGGAAGGGGTGACTAGTGTTTTCTATTATCAATCTGTCTGCAAAAGCGTGGGCAGTACTCTGGCTTCCATCAAAACGAGGAAAGAAAAAGATGATGTGCGATTCATTTTCAAGAATTATGTCAGGTTCGAAAGTGTGGTCAGCTACAACTCAGGCTGGGACGAGGTGCCATTTATGTACAGCAAGTTCCGCAAGTGGTCTGAGTATTCTCTGATGTACAACATGAATCATTTCTCATACTGGAGCTATGAACGAGCTCCCTCCAGGGCAAAAAAGCACGGAATACTACATTCGATGAAAATGTCCATATGTCACAGAGACAGAGAAGAAGAATCCAAATATTTTCCACGAACTGTGCTCTGCGAAATGACCCAGCGTGATGCCATGACACTTTCTTCCCCCATAATGTCTGATGAAATGCGTAGCTTGGAATTTATTCTCGCAAACACACGTCAGTTATTGTTTCTTTCTCCACTCGAGTATGTGACACATCCTTTTTTGTTTTTCAGCCAGACCCAACAGTGTGTCACAGCATCGCTTTCACAATGTTATGTGGTTGCTATGAACATCAGTGAAAGGTGGGGGATCGAAACTGCTATTCGCACCACTGCACCACACAGCCTGTTTAAATGTGATCTGACCACAATAATTCCTCACACGTTTGTTTGCGATTTCAGAAAGGACTGTTCTGATGACACCGATGAATCATTTTGTGAGCATCCTTCATGTCATAACTGTACCTGCTCTAACTCACAATGCGTCATGCCAAGTCAGCATTGCAATGAAATTTCAGACCTCTTGGACAGCTATGATGAAGTTGATTGTCTCCCTAAAAGTAGTTGGTATTCGCTTAGAAAGGTTCCCATGCAAGCAGTGTTCATTACCTTGGACGGCACTGGTTACTTCACTCAAAAGTTGATGACAGATGAAAACCCTTGCCCAGATTCTCATTACCAATGTCCAACAGAGTGGCCGTACTGTCTCCCTATGTATACTCTGTGCAATAGGTTTTCTGACTGTGTTTACGGTGAAGATGAACAAGACTGTGAGAGTTTCACGTGCCCTACTTATTATCAGTGCAGAAATTCCATAGTGTGTCTGCATGAAGATCACTTGTGTGATGGATTTCCTCAATGCCCTCTGCAGGATGACGAACTCCTGTGTGACAGGACTTGTCCTGAGGGCTGCCTTTGTCAAGGCCACTCCTTTTTCTGTGGTAAACCATATCTGGCTAATCTGTACCCGAATCTACGTTATCTTGAAGCATCAGGCTCTGGTATGTCGATGAATGATTGTAGTACAGCTGAGTATCTGATCCATCTGAGTCTGACGTTTTGTTCCCTGGAAAACATTTCAGCAGTGCAATTCAGTAACTTGCAGAACCTTAACATTGCCAACAACAATGTGAAAGAACTTGATGTGGCCCTTTTTATGGAGCTACCTAATCTGAAATATGTAATCCTTTCAAACAACCCTATACAGAAGATAGTAATTCAACTATCCAAAGCCGTTCTTTATGCTGTGACAGAAGTGGACGCATCACTCACACAGTTTAATATACTGAATGATAAAACATCTCTGTATCTGCCCCTTTTGACACATTTGAATGTGTCGTTTTCTGTCGTGGATACTATAGGAAGGAATAGCTTCAATAACATGCCTCAGTTGAGTGTGCTGGACTTAAAAGGAATCCCAGTGAATTCGTTTCCTTCAGACGTGTTTTACAATTCCTATGCATTAAGGAAGATCTTCACCTCAGACTACAGGTTTTGCTGCGACAATCTATTTCCTGAAGAGTCAAATGAAAGAGTTTGCTTGGGAACTCATGCTGTGTTTCCTTCTTGTGAATCGCTGATATCCTCTGAACTTCATCTGGCTTTCTTTGGGGCTGTGTGTGCATCGGCCATTTTTGTGAACGTGTTAGCTTTTGTAACGACTTCGTTTACTGCATACATCAGAGAGATTTTTGAAAGGAATTTTGTCCAGATCATTGTCCATTTGCACGTGGTTGATTTTTGTGTTGGAATCCATGCGGGGATTGCTTTATTAGCTGACGCAATATTCCACGGCGTATACAATACTGAGCTTGAAGTAACATGGACCAGCAGTTTGATTTGCAGATTGTCGGGGTTTCTGTTCCTTTGGTGCAGTGAGATGTCCGTGTTCATTCTGTTTCTCACCACGCTGGGTCACACCATTCTTCTTCACACACCCAATGTTTCCTGGAGGTCTGATGACCGTTCCCCTGTCATCCTTTGTGCGGTGGTCTGGCTGGTGGGGCTTTGTCTGGCCCTCGTCCCTTTTCTTCCAGGACTGTCCCACTTAGGCCTCTCCGGTCAGTCCGGCCTGTGTCGGTTGGCTCTGTTCCAACACCACACCTCTAACCAACCCTTCAAGTGGCTCACAGTGATAGCAACCCTCAATTTTATCCTGTGTGTGTTGACCGTAATTTTGCAAGTAGTGATGCACGTTCATTTGCCAAAATTCAGGGTTTTGTTGAACCCGGCAAGCCGGTCACTCTTCCCCTGCATCCATCTGGTCAGGAGTCTGACCACCCCTCACGCCCTGTGCTGGTGTTCGTTGGGTTTGGTGACAATCACCACGCTCACCACTAGCGTGGCTTCAGTGACACAGATCCAGGACACCTTCGTTGTGTTTGTGTTGCCGCTCAGCTCGGCGCTTGACCCGCTGTTGTACCTGTGGACTGTGGCGTCTCAGAGAGGGGCGAAAGCGCGGGAAGAAAGGATCCTGAGGGTGTTGAAATCTAAAATGGACACCCGTGCAAAATTAAAACTAGATAGTGTTTGATGATAGTGAAAGTCCACGATTATTTCCATGCTGTTTAATAAAACCAGCTCAATTCTTCCATACTCTCTCTCTCTCTCTCTCTCTCTCTCTCTCTCTCTCTCTCTCTCTCTCTCTCTCTCTCTCTCTCTCTCTCTCTCTCTCTCTCTCTCTCTCTCTCTCTCTCTCTCTCTCTCTCTCTCTCTCTCTCTCTCTCTCTCTCTCTCTCTTCTGCAAAAAGTATACTCAAACTCATATTTGCTTTTGCTTTTACATGTTGCATTGGATGTAGCTGGTAGAATTGCTTAAAAACCACGATCAGATACATGACTGCCTTTCATAAAATATATTTCTATGATTTATTACTCTTCTTACGTACGCCTTTTTTGTTTTTGTTCTCTTAAATTGTCATATACCCCAAAAGAGAGAGAGAGAGAGAGAGAGAGAGAGAGAGAGAGAGAGAGAGAGAGAGAGAGAGAGAGAGAGAGAGAGAGAGAGAGAGAGAGAGTCAAAGTCAAAGTCAAAGTCAAAAATATTTTAATTGTTAGGCCTCTGGCCCATAACAATGGAGTTCACACAAAAAGTATTGCATATATATATATATATATGAGCAACAACGAAAAAAAGAATAAAGACACACCAAAAACACGTACTATATGCAAACAAAACATAGATACAAACATTCATCATGCATGTATGTATTCTTTTCGCAAGGCAAGAGCAGAGAGAGAGAGAGAGAGAGAGAGAGAGAGAGAGAGAGAGAGAGAGAGAGAGAGAGAGAGAGAGAGAGAGAGGAGAGAGAGAGAGAGAGAGAGAGAGAGAGATAAACACACACACACACACACACACACACACACACACACACACACACATGACAATTTCAATCTCAGTTTATTTCACAATAACAGGCCTAATTAATTATGAGCGTTTTAAAATAGAAAAAAAATATAATAGACACAGAACCATTTTCATTAATGATTTAATTTGCCATTGTGAACAATAAAAAAGCAGAACATTTTGAAACAACAAAAATGGAAAAAAACTCACACACACACACACACACACACACACACACACACACACATGACAGTTTCAACCTCAGTTTATACAATAATAATAAGCGTTTTCAAATAGGAACAAAAATATAGACACAGAACCATTTTCATATGATTTGTGAGCAAATGATTTAATTTGTCACTGTGAACGTGCCAGAACACGTTGAAACAACAAAAAGGAAGAAAAAACCCGATAATAAAGCATGTAAGCTTATCCGCTTTCTCACACACTGACACGCGCAGACAAACACGCATGCACGCACGCACGCACACGCACACACGCGCACGCACGCACGCACGCACACGCACACACACACAAAAAAACACACACACACATTCTCACTCCCGTCATTCTCTCTCTCTCTCTCTCTCTCTCTCTCTCTCTCTCTCTCTCTCTCTCTCTCTCTCTCTCTCTCTCTCTCTCACACACACACACACACACACACACACACAAACACGGGCATATAATTATGCATGTGATGTGAACACAAACATATTAATACTATACTGCAGCGATTTAATGCTCCAAAAAAACAGATGCTTGTGGCAAAAGAAAAGACCATCTAACCCTAACCCTATCCCTAACCCTATCCCTAACCACGGAAAGAACCAAGAAATAGAACAGGAGGGTGTAAATCTACATATTTGCCGATAAATCGATGTACAAAGCCATGCACATGACAAATTTTAAGTCCATGCCTGAAATATCAAAATCGATTTAATAATTTAAAAAAAAGACTGAAAAACATTTTTTTTTTAAACATACCTTTCCATCCCCTCCCCCCACCCCCCTAAAAAAAAGAAAGAAAAGCCGTGGAAAGAAAAGAAGAATACACACATGTGCGCGCGCACACACACACACACACACACACACACACACAGTTTGCGCGAAGGGAAAAGATCATCAATAACAAAAAATTAGCAGCCTTCACTAGGTAGGGGAGAGTACTACATTTCGACAATTCTCCCTCCTTCCGAAAATAACTGGTTGCTTCCCTTTGATCGCTGATCGATTCAACTGCGATTTGTAAAAGTCTTTGGGAAAATGGTGAAAATAGAGGTTTGGTTGAGGCCCCTTAAGGGCCAGCCACACGTCCACTAAAATCGCACGACTGTACGATATGATTCGATCACGTGGTCTGGAAGCGCGAATCACATTTTGCTCTTCGAGACCACGTGATCGAATCGTATCGCACAGTCGTACGATTTTGAGCGGACGTGTGCCTGGCCCGTTACTCAAATGGTTTCTTGCTCCCCCTCCTTCCCTCCTCCCTCCCGTGGGGAATACCGAGGGGTCTTCCGTACAAATAGTTCCCCCACCTTCTGGAAGTTCTGTGCTTGTAACTTCCCGTCTATTATAATCCGTCACTCTCTTTGACTCCTGCCTTTTCCCTTTCGGCTTTGCTTTACTGTCTGTTATCTACTGTCTTTCTGCCTTACTGGTCCATTATCCTAGCCTTTATTTCTTGAGTTCCCCGGGGGGTCTTCCGTACAAATAGTTCCCCCACCTTCTGGAAGTTCTGTGCTTGTAACTTCCCGTCTCCTATGATCCGTCACTCTCTTTGACTCCTGCCTTTTCCCTTTGCGGCTTTGCTTTACTGTCTGTCATCTACTGTCTTTCTGCCTTGCTGATCCATTCTCCTAGCCTTTAGTTTCTAGAAACTAACAAAGATTTTTCTCCAGCCGTGACTAACACGGACAACCTGGGATTATTTCTATGTTATCAGTGAATAAATACATAAATGATACCTATGTTCTCCCGTGGGGGTACCGGGGGGTCTTTCGTATAAATAGTTCCCCCACCTTCTG
This sequence comes from Phymorhynchus buccinoides, assembly GCA_017654935.2. Classification (NCBI taxonomy): domain Eukaryota; kingdom Metazoa; phylum Mollusca; class Gastropoda; order Neogastropoda; family Raphitomidae; genus Phymorhynchus; species Phymorhynchus buccinoides. The sequence continues at coordinate 45,007,581 of CM065702.1, read as the reverse complement.
GAAGTTCTGTGCTTGTAACTTCCTCTAATCTGCCACTCTCTTTGACTCTGCCTTTTCCTTTTGCTTTCTGCCATCTACTATCTTTCTGCATTCACGTTGAGATAGCATGAGACTTAGCATGATGCTAACTTAGAAGCTCTTCCAAAAGTCCTATTAAATCCTATAGGGCATTGGAAGAGCTTCTAAGTTAGCATCATGCTAAGTCTCATGCTATCTCAACGTGAATACAGGCCCTGCCCTTCTTTCTTTTTTTCACGAAACACTTTCAACAAACATTTCCTCCAGCCAAAGTCGGACTTGCTGGTCCTATTTTTTTTTAGTTAGGCGCAAAACGGCTGCATGACGCATCTGCGCTCATAATTGACAGGAAACTGAGCGATCGAAGAAGAAGAAGAAGATAATATCTATGTCATGAATAAATACATAAATAATAATAATAATGAGAAAAGAAATTCTATACCGACCAAAATAGAAAACGATCTATAACTCTTGCCCTCCTGCCCCCCCCCCCCCCCCACCCCCACCCCCCGCCATCCCCTTTTCTCTTGCCCTTTGTGGTTGTTCTTCTTCGTTCGCTCAGACGGTTTCCTGTCATATGAGTGTAGATGCGTCATGCTGCCGCTATGCGCCTAACTAAGAAATAGTTTAGGCCCAGCATGTCCGACTTTGGCTGAAGAAATCTTTGTTAAGAATTTATAGAAAAAAAGGCAGGAGGAGAATGGACCGGTAAGATAGAAAGATAGCAAGATGACAGTAAGCAAAGGGAAAAGACAGAGTCAAAGAGAATGACAGGGGACATTACAAGCACAGAACTTCCAGAAGGCGAGGTGACTATTTGTACGAAAGAACCCCCCACCCACCCCCCCGGTATCCTCACGGGGGACTGTGTGGTTGTTCTGATATGCAACAGAAGAAAGACAAAAGCAGACAAACAACCCACGAAATAATGATAAGAAGAATAAACAGAAGAAGACTGAAAAACGTTATCACATAAGGAACCCTTTCGCCAACAGCCATTTTTCGGCCCCAAAATACCCTTAAACCTAACTGGGTAGAGAATTTTTTTTTATCTACAATATTGAGAATCCCTCTGTGACATATGTAACATCAGGCCCATCCCC
>CM065702.1:44996460-45001460 GCA_017654935.2 Phymorhynchus buccinoides | reverse complement strand
AAGGAAAGAAGAAGAAGAAAGATTCAAAATCTCATTGAAATAATATCACAACATATCCAGAATGGAAAGAAGAAGAAAGATTGAAAATCTCATTGAAATAATATCACAACATATCCAGAATGGAAAGAAGAAGAAAGATTGAAAATCTAATTGAAATAATATCACAACATATCCAGAATGGAAAGAAGAAGAAAGATTCAAAATCTCATTGAAATAATATCACAACATATCCAGAAAGGAAAGAAGAAGAAAGATTCAAAATCTCATTCAAATAATAGCACAACATATGCAGAAAGGAAAGAAGAAAGATTCAAAATCTCTTTGAAATAATATCACAACATATCCAGAAAGGAAAGAAGAGAAAGATTCAAAATCTCATTGAAATAATAGCACAACATATCCAGAAAGGAAAAAAAAAAAAAGATTCTAAATCTCAGTGAAATAATAGCCCAACATATCCAGAAAGGAAAGAAGAGAAAGATTCAAAATCTCATTGAAATAATATCACAACATATCCAGAAAGGAAAGATTCAAAATCTCATTGAAATAATATCACAACATATCCAGAAAGGAAAGAAGAGAAAGATTCAAAATCTCATTGAAATAATATCACAACATATCCAGAAAGGAAAGAAGAGAAAGATTCAAAATCTCAGTGAAAGGTAAAATGACGTCTCTTTCAAGATCTAATGGGTTCTGTAGATTCTCATGCAGTTTCTTCAAGAGATCCAAATGCATTTTCTTTAACAACCCAAACAACAACCCACACACAAACATTAAAACAACAACAAAGGAAACCGAAAAACAACATTGCACTTGTTAACTAAGAAAGCACGAGAGTGATGCCATTTTTTTTTACATGGATAACAAATTCAACCAAACATTTTAATATCCGATTATTTTATATGCATATTCATAAAGTCTTATTCCTCCTATGCCTTTAATTATTCGTTCTCATTGGCCCTTCATTAAAAAAAAAAACCCACCATCGTTTATCTTTGCTTTGACTTTTTAGTTCTGAGCCCTGGGCCAAGAGTAAAGGCGGAGCCGACAGCTGTATGATAAGTATGATCAAGGAATAGTGTATGCTTACAGTACACTCTGTGATGGCCGGATTTTGACCATTTGTGAGGCATGATTGACGTGAAGTTCTACTGTCTAAATAACTCTGATGAAATCCTACTAGTGATGTTCACTATGATTATTAATATTAAGTAGTCTCCTGTACATGAATCTGATAACAAAAAAAATCTTATTTTTGAATCAGACATTTGATTTCATTCGTGTATCGCGGTCTACATGAGCAATGTGAACAGAAAATAGTAAAGTTATTTGTCACCCAGTACCACGAAAGGGACATTAAGTGTCAAACTGACCATTCTGAGAAAATTATACATTTGGAAACTCCACACAATTCTCTTTCTAATGATACAAGAATCATTCTTGTATCTTTTTCCGTTCCCAAGTTATGAGCATTTAAAGTTAGTAGGGTGAGCGTCGGCCATTTTGAGAAAACACTGTCTAAAGTCTAGCCTGGTTGAAGAAAATGCATTGACCTACTCGCTTTAAAACAGTTATAAGACCATTTAGGGAGCATATTAAAGATTGTCCTTTATAAATACGAAAGATAAGTTGTTAGAGAACACAAAAATACACATAACTCAAAATTTACCAAAAAATTATATTTTTGCCTTTGAAAGTCTGTTGTAAAAAACTAAGTCCCGCGACTTAATGTCCCTTTCGTGGTGCTGGGTTCCATGTGTCAGACGGAAGTAATTCACGTGAATCATGACGCACAGACATCCCATCACAATCGTATCGTATCGGGGTCAAATCGTGTGCTGGTGTCCCTTTAGTGAAATGAACAAAGGGAAGGAACTTCTCCGTAAATTATCTCCCCTCCACCAAAAAGCAAAGACTGTCAAAAATAGTTCCACTGATGAGCATAAATAAATACATTCTCCGTAGATCTACGTCTTGCGCGCGAGATGAGTCATATATCTCACCCAAAAAAATGCACACAAAAAAAGAAGAAAAAAAGACTAGCATTGTTGTTGCGCAAGGAGCTTCAAATTCTGTTCCACAACTGCAAACATTTGTTGCACGAGTGTTGCTAAAGCCGCTAGAGTTGCTAAAGTTGCTGAGGACACCTCGCATGGCACTTACTTCTTCTGTTGAGAAAAAAAAACAATTTAAAAAAATTAAATTATTATATTTTCACACCTTTTTTTTCTCTGAACCCTTTCCCTTGCTGTCATTGATGACGTCATAACGTTTTGATGTCATAGCCATAGAATGACGGTTCTTGGCTTAGACAAGGCAGGAAAGATACGTCTCCAGACCATTATCTCGGATTGAGTCCAACAGGTCTCTTTTAATTAAGTTTTATAATAAGAAAATCAATAATCTTTCACCGTTCCTCTGGTTATAAAGGAAATAGATTGAAAAAAGAGAGGAAAAAAACACCACACGTCACTTTCCAAAGACTCCTTCACTAGCCGGGATATCCTCAAATGTGTGCTTACGTCGACACTCCTCCTATAAAGCGCTTACTTCTTACATTTCCATACGTGTTCACTTTTTCAAAAAAGGAAATAGATTTGAAAAAAAGAAAAAAAAAACACCCACACACATCATGTTCCAAAGACTCCTTCACTAGCCGGGATATCCTCAAATGTGTGCTTACGACGACACTCCTCCGCCTATAAAATATAGCGCTTACTTCTTACATTTCCACACACGTTCACTTTTTTTTAAAAAGAGGAAATAGATTTGAAAAAAAGAGAGAAAAAAACACCCCCCATACATCATGTTCCAAAGACTCCTTCACTAGCCGGGATATCCTCAAATGTGTGCTTACGACGACACTCCGCCTATAAAGCGCTTACTTTTTACATTTCCACATACGTTCACTTTTCTAAAAAGAGGAAATAGATTTGAAAAAAGAGAGAAACAAAAACCCCACAAGGGTAAGCCGGGTAAAGAGACCGAGCAGCAAGGGGAGGCGATGAGAGAAGCGAGAGTTCACGGTGAAGTAAGTTACTTCCCCTCCACTTTAAAAGTTGCTGACGACATCCTCGCCTAGCACTTTACAACCTTTGGTTGAGAAAACACAATTTTCGCTCATTTAAAAATAAGGAAATAGATTGAATAAAAAATAAAGAGGAAAAAACAACAACCCCACATTGTCACGTCTGACTAACACGTTCCAAAGAACACTCCTTCACCGCTTGGGCGCGGAGGGGGGAGGCGGGAGGCTGGGGGGGGAAAACATCCTCGAACGTGTGCTGCGCTTCAGTGAGGTTCGCGATCCACGGCGAGTTGGGTCCGGACGACGTGCAAAGCGTCGTGGTACGAGTCCGACAGTTCCTCTCTTCCCCCCTATTGCCACTCTCCCCTATCATCACCACGCTGTCCAGCTTCTTCAGCAGGCGCGCGTTGTTGCGCTTCGTCGTTCTGAGCATCTCCAGGCGAACGTCTTCCTGCAGGCGAACCACGCTTCGGCAGCTGTCCCCGCTCGAGCCGGACATCGCTCGCGTGGAGCGGGAGCGGAAGGGCAGAGGTAAGGGTAAGAGGACGGGGCAGCAGGGGAGGCGGTGAGAGAAGCGGGAGTTCATGGTGAAGTAGATGACGGGGTTGGAGATGTGGGAGGTCTTGGCCAGGATGGTGGGAACGATGGAGGAAGGCCCGGTGAGGTTGAGGTCCGGGATGTAGGCGGACATCATTGAGACGATGGCGTAAGGGAGCCAGGCCAGCAGGAAGCAGGCCGTCATCAGCACGGTGATCTGCAGCGCAGAAAAGCAAGGAATGGTGGTGATGTCATGAACTGAAGAAGGGAGCGCAAGAAACCGTGACGTCATCAGAGAAACACAAACGCCCATGCACGCACGCGAGCGGCACACACCGGCACAGACCGTCGCCATCGTGAATAGAGTATACACATGTAACAGTATACACGATTAGCGACGCACAGACACACATGCGCACACACACACACACGCACGCACGTGTGCGCACACACATACACACACACACACACACACCACACACACACACACACACACACACTCAAAACGTTTTGTCAGCTTATTCTTTAACCCTCAATAAAGATGATTTTGACTTGACTTGACTCGACTTGACACTCGAACACACACACACACACACACACACACACACACACACACGCACACACACACACACACACACACACACACACACACACACACACGCACTCGCACGCTTTCACGCACTATTTATATTTTGTACATAATGTATTTGCACATGATTTACATGATTTGTTTTTGCGCACTTTGGTTCCGTACGCCGCGCTTTACATTTTATTGATTCAGTATGCACGACAGGATGAAAAAAAACAGCACTCTTTTACACACACACACACAGGCAGCCAGGCTAGCAAGGAAACATGCCGTCATCAATTACTGTGATCTGTATGGAGCACCACAACAAATGATGATTCGACACAACGATTTAAAGGCAACACACAGCTGTTTCGAGAGGAACATTTAGTTCATCCATAATTATTTTCAGAAGTTTTTTTCAAGCCAACTTTAGTCTACCATAAGTAACTTTTCATAAATAACAGTCAAGAATATATTGTAGTATAAGTGTGAATTAGCTGTATTCAGTTAGAATTGCTAGATGTTCACCCACAGGCAATTTTATTTATATTTGCGATACCCTAAGTGAATTATTTAAGAACATTTTCCACTCAACATGTTTCATGATACTACTCAACAACCAAAAGTTGCTACAATTAATCTGATGAAAGAAATATATTTGAAATACTATGTAAAACATACAGTCAAAATATTTAAAGAATGTGTTTGGTGGATTATTTTTTTAATCTAAGATTTCTAGATTCAGTCTTTTAACTAAATACTCAACTTTGTGTGTGAAGGAACAGCTTTGAACACCATAGTCCGAATTGCTCTGTGACTCGATATTATAATTATAATGCATGAGAAAAACTACGAGTCATG
>CM065702.1:44961460-44971460 GCA_017654935.2 Phymorhynchus buccinoides | reverse complement strand
AAACAAACAAACAAACAAGCACACAAACAAACAAACAAACAACAAACAAACACGATTCTAGCATGCTCTGCTGTTTAAAAATTCAACAGTCATGGAAAAAAATCCCTTGGACTTACTCCTAGTCAATAGACGATTTTCTTCCGAAAAAAACCCCAAAAAAACTAAGGGAGAGCACTTCGTGAAAATTTCGAGTTGATTACCTCGACTTACTCGGTCAAAACCATAGCAACCATGGCGGCATGGCGTCGAAGCTTCAAACCGCAGGATGCGAGTCAGCGACTTGCAAAAAAAAAATTTTTTATAGACAAAATGAGGGGCGGGCAGTATCCACAAACTGATACAATTTGGAAAAAATGTGACGTAAAAATATGAACATCAATTTTTGGAATGACGCGCGGTGTTCTAAGTGATGTAAGTCTACTCAAACACACGAGGCGAGAGCTAGGGATCTGCCTGATGGTAGAGTAACTTCCCCTGTTTGACCGATTGAATTAGGCGAGATCACTCCCCCACACACCATGAAATTACCCCCCCCCCCCTTAATTATTTCCGAACAATTCCTATTGATATAGCGAGATGAGGCAGCAGTTCCCACAACAAAATCAAATGATTTCGAGCGTAAAGGTCTCTTTTTATATATGCTACTATGTTGAGAACTATTAAAGACCCCCCACGTCACGTGTCACATTCCCTCTTACGCTAGGAAGAGTTCTTAAGATTTCTTACTAGCTATAAGAGGGAAAACACGTGAAAATCGTGATTTTGACACGTGACGTGGTGGGTGACTCTCCTTTTTTTCTCTCACCTGCATTCATTCATTTCCGTATTCATTCGAAACTAAAGGATTGGTCTTTATTATTTAACACTTGTGTGAAGACAATTGAATAAATGCTTGAATTATGCGAACAATATCGCACAAACAGGCATAACGCCAAATTATTTGAGGGGAGAGAGAGAGAGAGAGAGAGAGAGAGAGAGAGAGAGAGAGAGAGAGAGAGAGAGAGAGAGAGAGAGAGAGAGAGAGAGAGAGAGAGAGAGAGAGAGAGAGAGAGAGAGGGAGAGAGAGAGAGAGAGAGAGAGAGAGAGAGAGAGAGAGAGAGAGAGAGAGAGAGGGAGGGAGGGGGGGAGAGAGAGAGAGAGAGAGAGAGAGAGAGAGAGAGAGAGAGGGGAGAGCGAGGAGAGAGAGAGAGAGAGAGAGAGAGACAGAGACGAGAGAGAGAGAGGGAGAGAGAGAGAGAGAGAGAGAGAGAGAGAGAGAGAGAGGAGAGAGAGAGAGAGAGAGAGAGAGAGAGAGAGAGAGAGAGAGAGAGAGAGAGAGAGAGAGAGAGAGAGAGAGAGAGAGAGAGAGAGAGAGAGAGAGAGAGAGAGAGAGAGAGAGAGAGGGAGAGAGGGAGAGAGAGAGGGAGCGAGAGAGAGGGAGGGAGAGAGAGAGAGAGAGAGAGAGAGAGAGAGAGAGAGAGAGAGAGAGAGAGAGAGAGAGAGAGAGAGAGAGAGAGAGAGAGAGAGAGAGAGAGAGAGAGAGAGAGAGAGAGAGAGAGAGAGAGCGAGAGAGAGAGAGAGAGAGAGAAGAGAGAGAAAGAGAGGGGAGGAGCGAGAGAGAGAGAGAGAGAGAGACTGAGAGAGAGAATGAGAGAGAGAGAGAGAGAGAGAGAGAGAGAGAGAGAGAGAGAGAAGGAGAGAGAGAGAGAGAGAGAGAGAGAGAGAGAGAGAGAGAGAGAGAGAGAGAGAGAGAGGTAATTAACACCTTTCAGTAATATATATGAAAAGTAGGAAAAGCAATTCTCAAGACCTAAATACAAACACTATTTAACCCTTTCGCCACCAGCCATTTTGTTTCAGCCCCAAAATACCATTAAACTTAACTGGGTAGAGAAAATAACATCTGCAATATTGCAAATTCCTCTGTGACACATTATATAACATTAGGCCTATCCTTACCTCCCAAAATTAAGAAAATAGTGTCTTTGGATAACAGGTCCTGATTTGATGCCTTTTAGTAACATGGGTGTTAAACCCACCAAAGCTCTCGTACTCTTCGTTCTTCTTCCCAGAAACTTCTTAAAGTTCCTAAGCGGTCCTTGAAATCTTCGGGTGAGAGGGCGTTTAGTTTTGTTGCACCAAAAGTTTGGAATTCTCTCCCTGACCATACCCGTAACCAGTCCACTCTTCCTTCCTTCAAGTCCCAACTAAAGACCCACTTCTTCAGGAAAGCTTTCTCTCTGCAAAGTCTATGATCCTTTCCCCACTCTTGTTTTCCAGCTCATTGAAGACGTTGAGTATGAGGTTAACGCGTGTGTGTGTGGTGGGGTGGGGGTGGGGAGTAGGGGGGCAGGGGTGGGGATGGGGTGGGGGGGGGGGGTTGGGGTTGAAGGGAGGTGGGTGTTAGTGTGTTGTGTTATGATTATTATGCAATGCATTCTCTAATATGTATTCATTTTCATAGAGATGTATGGTGAGGATACGTGAACCAGTCTGTTAGAAATGTCTGTACGAATGGTGAGTGAAAAGCGCATTGAGTTGCTTAGCAAGATTATGCGCTATATAAGCATGATCAATTATTTATTACTATTTATTGCGGTGCTAAAATGCGACATAGGCGGCGAAAGGGTTAATATGACGCTTGTAAGTCGGCAAGGTGACCAGTCAATAACCTAGTATTAATTAATTAAAAACCCCGCAGTAAGCAATGTGTGGAGAATATGATTAATACAACAAACTGTCACGATTTTATCACTTTGGAACAGTGAAAGTGGCAAGAAACCAAGATATTACGCATCTTTCGGTGAGCACATTGTCGAAGATTTTACATTAATGGACAAAACAAATAATGCTATGTCAAAAACAAACAAAAAACCCAGGATTTAACGCTTTTGACTTAACCGCTTTTAGCACCACAGTGATTTAACCCTTTCACCGCCAAAGTCGCATTTTAGCACCACAGTGATTTAACACCTATGTCACTAAAAAGCCATCAAATCGGGGTCTATTATCCAAAAACTGTTGTCTGAGTTTTGGGAAGCAAGGATAGACCTTGTTTTATATATGTCACAGAAGAATCCCCAATACTGCAGATGGATTTTGTTCTCTACCCAGGTACATTTTATGGACATTTTGGGCTGCAAGATGGATGGCGGTGAAAGGGTTAACGCAAGAAATGACAAGGCAGCAAGCCACTAAAGAGCGTGCAGAGGGCGAAAATGTTGAAGATTAAACTTTGGCACCTTTAAATGTGTTAAAGACACCCCCCCCCCCCTCCCCCCCCACTCCCCCCACGTCACGAGTCGCATTCCCTCTTATGCTTGGAAGATTTCTTAAAGACCCACCAGATCCCGTGTCAAAATCACGGGCTTCACGTGTTCTCCATCTTCTAGCTGGTAAGAAATCTTGCTTTTGTCGCCAGGTTCGACTCCCATACAAATTGCCCCCCCCCCCCCAATTCAAAACGAAACATTTTAAAGAGCAGCCTCAGTTTGAAGTTGGGGGCATTTGTATGTGGGTCACAGCTACCCAGAAAAAAACCCCAACAAGGGACTTAATCGCGGTGTGTCAGTGGGTCTTTAAGCTTTCTTACCAGCTACAAGAGGGAAAACACGCGGGGGGGAAAACATGATTTTGACACGTGACGTGGTGGGTCTTTTAGTTTCCTTGTAGACTTTTGACTTCGTTAGAAGAAGTGGGTGAAAAAAGCCGCGGAAAAAGCAAGACAAATTGTATCAAAAGCTTCCTAGCAGACAAAGGGAACAGAAACAAACCTAAAGGCAGGTGTTTACGATCGAAAGGTGTCGCCCGTTTTCCAAGCGCCTTTACTCGCGATATGTGAACTCACTCATCATTAACCTCACCAACAATAGGGGAAGACGGGGTAAAAAGCCCATGGGCGGGTAAGAAGCCCATGCCAATTATCTCATGAAATCAAAAGAAAATGTCAGTCAAATTTGCCCATGAGACGAATGCTAAACATCAACACTCGTCTCATGGGGCAAAATGTCACTGACATTTGCTTCATTTCATGAGATAATTGGCACGGGCTTCTTACCCGCCCATGGGCTTTTTACCCCCGTCTTCCCCTACATAGTTATGTTAATGTGTTGTGAATTAATATGCATGACTCTGTTGATTGTTTTTGCATGCCCCCCCCCCCCCCCCCCCCCCTGAAAGGGGCCGTTGGCCTAAATGTCACTTAAAATGAATTAATATGCATGACTCTGTTGATTGCTTTTGCATGTTACCCCCCCCCCCCAACTGAAAGGGGCCGTTGGCCTAAATTCAGTAACATTTCCGACTTCCGACCTCACCAACGAGCTCACGGTACTCTCGCAGTGACAGGCTACTTGGTCATTCGCACGTTTCAGATTGGATTAGTTTTCTGTTCCGTTCCTCCCTTCAACGATAAAGAGGAAGCTACTATCTGCTGAAAACCTTACTAATACCAAAGATATTCTAAAAGGGTAAGATGGATTACTTAAGAGCTCGGCGAACCGGGCTGCTAGAGTTATCGTTAGTGGGGCCAGTACACTTTTCACAGTGGAGGCTATCCAAAAACTCGGACTGGAACTTGAACGGAGAATTCAACTGGCCTATCGATGTGTAAAATGTGTACTGTTTTCATTGTTTGACTGCAAATTAGTGTATTAGGAGTTCAAGTGACACTGACCACTGGTCAACCACATCAAACCTTGTTCATTTTAACTCCTAATACACTTATTTGCAGTCAAACAGTGAAAATAGGCCAAATTGACCACTGGTCAGTGACAATGACCACAGGTCAACCACTTAAAAATTTGTTCATTTGAACTCCTAATACACTAATTTGCAGTCAAACAGTGAAAATAGGCCAAAGTGACCACTGGTCAGTGACACTGACCACTGGTCAACCACATCAGCAATTGTTCATATGATCTCCTAATACACTAATTAGCATTCAAACGGTAAAATTAGGCCAAAGTGACCAGTGTCAGTGGTCAGCTAGTTATTCATTTTATTTAACAAAGATTTTTTTTTTTAAAAGGAGAACTTGTCAAGAATGAGAGAGAGAGAGAGAGAGAGAGAGAGAGAGAGAGAGAGAGAGAGAGAGAGAGAGAGAGAGAGAGAGAGAGAGAGAGAGAGAGAGAGAGAGAGAGAGAGAGAGAGAGAGAGAGAGAGAGAGAGAGAGAGAGAGAGAGAGAGAGAGAGAGAGAGAGAGAGAGAGAGGACATCATTTCCCACAGGAATCATTTCACTAGATAGTCGTAAAGCCAAGTTACTCTCTGCTGAAAACCTTAGTATTACTACTAACCCATGAAAAGACTACTATTTTTTTCAGCAGTTAGTAGTAATTCGACTAACAGCTGAAAAAAATAGTAGTCTTTTCATGGGTTAGTAGTATTAGTAAGGTTTTCAGCAGATAGTAGCTTGACATATGACGTACCCATAGCAGCCATATGAACTTAAAGGCACGACAGGACTATAAAAGAGGGTAGCTACGCTTTACACATATCTCTAAAACTCTATTAAAAAGAAAACTTAACTTTATAAAAAGAAATGTCCCACATGGCTTAGGCCGGGAGGACGTAAAACAAATAAAACCAACAAGACGGGTGACAGGAATAACACCGAATCTACAATGCAGCCTAAGGTCGAAAAAACATGGCGAATGTAACATTGCCGCCTAACCTCGAATTTTCCCTAAAATTATACCGTGTCGCCTAAGACCGAATATACAGTACAGCCTAATACGGTAACATGGTATATTTCGGCATTAGGCTGCACCGTATATTCGGTGTTAGGCGACATGGTATATTTCGGCATTAGGCTGCACCGTATATTCGGTGTTAGGCGACATGGTATATTTCGGCATTAGGCTGCACCGTATATTCGGTGTTAGGCGACATGGTATATTTCGGCATTAGGCTGCACCGTATATTCGGTGTTAGGCGACATGGTATATTTCGGCATTAGGCTGCATCGTAGATTCGGTCTTAGGCTGCACTGAAGATTCGGTGTTAGGCGACATACATTTCGGTATTAGGCAACTGCATTCGTATATTCGGTGTTAGGCGACATGGTACATTTCGGCATTAGGGCTCGTACACTGTACCGTATATTCGGTGTTAGGCGACATGGTACATTTCGGCATTAGGCATCGTACATTCGGTCTAAGGCAGCACCGTATATTCGGTGTTAGGCGACATGGTACATTTCGGCATTAGGCAACATCGTACATTCGGTCTAAGGCAGCACCGTATATTCGGTGTTAGGCGACATGGTATATTTCGGCATTAGGCTGCATCGTACATTCGGTCTAAGGCAGCACCGTATATTCGGTGTTAGGCGACATGGTATATTTCGGCATTAGGCTGCATCGTACATTCGGTCTAAGGCAGCACCGTGTATTCGGTGTTAGGCACATGGTATATTCGGCATTAGGTGTAGGTCTAAGGCAGCACATGGTACATGGTACAGTTCGGCATTAGGCTACATCGTAGATTCGGTCTTAGGCTGCACTGTACATTCGGTGTTAGGAGACATTGTATATTTCTATGTTAAGCTGCACTGTCACTTTGCACTGTTTCTGCTTTAGGCTGCATCGTATATTCGGCATTAGGCTGCAATGTATATTCGGTGTTATTCCGCGTTCCCAACAAGACCAGTTTACACATGTCTGTGATGATGATTCAGACATTTTGTCTGCTTTCGATTTGTGATGAATAACAATCAATCAATCATTTACACATCTGTTATTGCTAAAAAATTCGGGACATTCCTGGTGTTGCACTGCCTCCGGGGCATTGCCTCCAGGATCGTTCCCACCACCTTTATTATCTACCGATGTCCCATATGGTTTAAACAGCATTTTATTTATGAAAGTCACACATGAAAATCAACAATGATCATTAGATAGGGCAACAAGAAAACATATATGTGTCTGTTCCAGACCGGAGGACGTTAAACGGATTTTCATTCACAGCGCGCGCGCCGCGTTTGAATCGCAGCTGGCGAGAGAGACGGTTCGCCCTTCTTGTGCGAGCCACCGCGAGCCAGAGCTTTTCTGACAAGCTAGACCCGATCCCTGGGATCGGTTGTTTTCCCTTTAACTATTATTCTATTCACACTGGGAAAGGTCTGATTAATCATTGATCACTTCTTTAGTTGACGAACAGAGTGATTTGTGGCAAGTAATGAACCTCTACATTCGCGCTAGACGAGTCATGACGAGTTCGCGGCTAAGACAACTAACAATCCGGTGTCATGAGAAATAAGTACCTACCGTGAAATAAATACCCTTCAAAAGCGCACTAGAACCATTCTTCGTTCATGTAATAAATAAGTCAACTATTATTTAAAACATAAGTGCTCAGTCTACACGGAAAGAACCAAGAAAGAGAGCGGGAGGGTGTAAATCTACATTTTTGCCGATAAATCGAAATACAAAGCCATGTCACTTAGTTTCGTATTTTTCAAAATGGCGGACGATATAAACAACCATCCGTGCAAACAAAAATAAATAATAATAAATATTAGAAAAAAAATATCCCTGACTTCTCAATATTTAATTATGAATCTTCTGTTCTTCCTGCATGCCACAAGACGCCTCTGAATGTATTTAGGGGCGAATCTTTCCCAAACAGCAAACAATTTGAATGCGGGAAAAAAGTATTTATTTCATGGGTGAAATATTTTATGCAACACCAGGATGGGGAAATGCAAATGAGTTTTAAACTACCATACACGAGAGAGGAGAGAGAGAGAGAGAGAGAGAGAGAGAGAGAGAGAGAGAAGAGAGAGAGAGAGGAGAGAGAGAGAGAGAGTAAAGAGAGAGAGAAAGTGAGAGAGAGAGAGAGAGAGAGAGAGAGAGAGAGAGAGAGAGAGAGAGAGAGAGAGAGAGAGAGAAGAGAGAGAGAGAGAGAGAGAGAGAGAGAGAGAGAGAGAGAGAGAGAGCGAGCGAACGAACGATTGAACGAACGATTGAACGGAACGAACGAACGAACGAACGAAATGTTATTCATTCAGGGTAATGAGATAGGAGCTAATTAGTTACAGCTTTTTTTCACAAAGAAGTAAGCCCTGAGGCAAACAACAAGAAAGCAGCAAACAAATAAGAGAGAGAGAGAGAGAGAGAGAGAGAGAGAGAGAGAGAGAGAGAGAGAGAGAGCGAGAGAGAGAGAGAGAGAGAGAGAGAGAGAGAGAGAGAGAGAGAGAGAGATGGAGAGAGAGCGAGAGAGAGAGAGAGAGAGAGCGAAAGAGAGAGAACACTTGAAAAACTTGAAAACTTGAACTTTATTTTTCAAGGATAAAGATTTTAGGCAACGCCTAGTCTTCCAATCTGTCCTTGGTACATATACTAACATACACTACTCACAAAAAGTTAAGAATCACTATGAGAAAACAGGTGCGCAATAAACTCAGTTCGCTCCTGTTATTTATTTCTCAGTCAAGCCAAATAGTTATGAATTCTTGTTCAGCTTTAAGAGGGCGATGTTGTGTTAGTGGAAACATAGCACGTGATTCTCTATTACTGAGCTTAGCAGCAAAAGAAAAAGCGGAAACTTGCGAAAAAGGACCTTGTTTTGGATCGTTCTGCATGAACACAGTGCACAAGCCAGATGGAAAAAAACATTATGCACGTGCAAGCACTGCTGTTTATGTGTGAGATGCTGTCTCTTGCTTGGCTTTATAAGAAGACATACCACCATTATTAGGCCTGATTTGACAATGCCTCCACGACGAAAATGGAGTGAGTTGGATAGGGGACGAGCTGATGCTTGGTTCCAAGATGGTGTTCCCAAGCGAGGAGTGGCCAGGCGACTTCAGGTGTCCATCTCGTTCATTGTCAGACTGATTCAACGCTTCACAGCCACTGGGAGGGTCCATGAACGTCGCAGATCTGGTCGACCGAAGAAGACCACTCCACGTGAAGATCGTCTCATTGGACGACAAGCCCTTCAGACAAGAACAGCCTCTTCCAGCATCATTCGAAAGCAGCTGAGGGTGGCTACTAACATCAACATCAGCCAGCCGACCATGCGGAACCGCCTTCATGGGTATAACCTCCGTTCTCGTCGCCCAGCTGAACGGCCACGCTTAACTCCAGCCCATAAGGCAGCACGCCGCGCCTTCTGCAGACATCAAGTGAGGTGGACACGTCAGCAATAGTCCCAGTTCCTGTTCAGTGATGAATAACGCTTCACCTTGAACCACAACGACGACCGACTGAGGTTCTGGAGGCGCCCAGAGGAACGCTTTTTTGACGCCACTGTCCAAGAAAAGGTGGCTTTTGGAGGAGGTTCTGTAATGGTCTGGGGTGCCTTCAGCCTTCACCACAGAACACCATTGTATCATGTACAGGGTAACCTGACTGTCCTCCGATACCGGGGTGAGATCCTACGACCGCTGGCTGTGCTTACACTGCAACAGATGGGACCGCCGGCTGTCTACCAGGAGGACAACGCTCGCCCCCTCAGGGCAAGGGTGGTCAACGACTTCCTGCGGCAGTCTGGAGTCAACAGAATGGAGTTGCCAGCATGCAATCCCGACCTCAACCCGATTGAGAACCCCTGGGATGATCTGGATCGCAAAGTGAGCAGCAACCAACCCCCTCCCAGTGATGCTCAGCAACTCTACCAGATGCTGCAGGCTGAGTGGCAGGCGCTTCCACAGAGGCTCTTCACCACCCTGGTCAACTCCATGAAGACTCGCTGCGTCGAGTGCCAGAACGGCCATGGCGGATAACACGCATTACTGATCTTTTTGGAGCAACAGAATGCCCGGTCTTGTGATTTCAAAGACTTTGGGAATTCAAATTTCGATACGTAACCACTTTGACCAAATGTACAGACCAAACGATTGCTCAAAATTGAAGGCAATTGCGTATCGTTATCACTAAAGCATTGAATAAAATGTTGGCCAAAATTCAACGCATTAGCTTTCTTATTTGGAAAGTTATGAATTAATTTGCAAGTGATCTTACTTGGGCGTTAGGAGAGAGAGAGTGATGGTAGGACCGCTCACTGTCTATCTCTCT
>CM065702.1:44938956-44960960 GCA_017654935.2 Phymorhynchus buccinoides | reverse complement strand
CGAGATATAAATCACTCATGTGTTTGCAGTATTGTTGCTGCATGTTGCCGTTCTCACTCAGCAGCTAGGTTGGTATGAATGAATGTGAGTATATAATATTCCACGCTGGATTGCTTAGAGTCAACGTTGATGCATTTATTTATCGTTTTAATTGTACATTTGGCTAACTTCTGGTGTGGTGGGTTTTTTGTGTGTTTATCCTCCATGCCCCCCCCCCCAAGAGGGCGGTCCAAAGGATTATTGAATTGAATCCGTTCCCTTAAAAGCTAGCCCTCCTCTGAAATCGGAGTGTGGCTGCCCAAGTGGTGGGGTAATCAAAAACGGTCACACACGTAATGTTCCTCATCCCTTAGCTGGTGCATTTGTACTAAAGTGTTCAATTGTTTTTGGCTGTTGGGATGATCCCTGGAGTCTTTTAGCCAAGGAATGACGATACAACAACAACAACAAATATTCACCGATGGCTTGGAGTCAAAACGGAACTATACTTTTTAGATAGTCCATTGACTTATTATTGGATGTTATTACAAAAACTAAGGAAACTGTGTAACTTTGTATTAAAAAAGACTGCAAATAATGTAAAATGGGGATTATGCTTTTTTTATATTTCTGCAGTCTTTCTTTTTAAAACAATTTCATTAGTTTTCACCATATATGTTCAATAATACGTCGATGGACTATCTAAAGATAGTCCGTTTTTGACTCCAAGCCATCGTTGGACTATCTCTCTTCTAATGAAACCACTATTCCACCCTAATATTATCAATGAAATAGAAATGACCCATTGTCGATTAAGACTTGGAAACAGTGACTTAAGATATGACCTATGTACGACACACATTTCCAATGACCCTTCTTGCTCCTGGAGTTATCCCCCATGAAACGTACTGCCAAACACTTCCTCATTGACTGTCCTAACTATATCATACAGCGTACAAACACTATTGATAAACTTCAACAAAGGTACATTTCTATTTCATGGTTAGTATTTGGCAATGCTTCCCTGACCCTACAAGAAAATAAAAAGGTATTTAAAACAGTGCATGCTTTCATCTTACGAACAAAACGCTTTGAAATCTGAATGCGGATGCATCCTTCAATTGTTCTCCTGGGACGGTATTCATGTCGAGATAGCATGAGACTTTTAGCATGATGCTAACTTAGAAGCTCTTTCTAAACTCTTATTAAATCCTATAGGACATTTTGGAAGAGCTTCTAAGTTTAGCATCATGCTAAGTCTCATGCTATCTCGACATGAATACCGTCCCTGGTCACTACTTTTTTTTTTTTTTTTAAAGTCTCTGTGTACATGTGAACATTTTTCACTATTTCACCATGGGCAACACAGTTATATGCAAGACATATTACGACTGGCAATATCACTGTGTTGCTATGGTGAAAGAGTAGAAAAATGTTCACGTGGCACAGAGATCTTCTGTTACTAAGCTAAGCATAAAAATAGAGGAAAGAGAATCGGGTGCATTCCCATTTCGCCGTCGGTGTTCCCATTTCGCCCCAAAGGCAGTGTTTTCGCCCTGTTCCCATTTTGACCTGCCTCTCTCTCAGATTCAACACAGTTCAAAGAGGTTATCAATATTAAATTAATTTCTTGATAAAAAGTATGGCTTCAAATTTAAGAAAATCACAAAAATGCAGCCTGGAAACAGAGCATGCAGCCTGGAAACAGAGCATGCAGCCTGGAAACAGAGCATGCAACCTGGAAACAGAGCATGCAGCCTGGAAATAGAGCATGCAGCCTGGAAGCAGAGCATGCAGCCTGGAAATAGAGCATGCAGCCTGGAAATAGAGCATGCAGCCTGGAAATAGAGCATGCAGCCTGGAAACAGAGCATGCAGCCTGGAAACAGAGCATGCAGCCTGGAAATAGAGCATGCAGCCTGGAAACAGAGCATGCAGCCTGGAAACAGAGCATGCAGCCTGGAAAAAGAGCATGCAGCCTGGAAACAGAGCATGCAGCCTGGAAACAGAGCATGCAGCCTGGAAAAAGAGCATGCAGCCTGGAAACAGAGCATGCAGCCTGGAAACAGAGCATGCAGCCTGGAAAAAGAGCATGCAGCCTGGAAATAGAGCATGGCAGCCTGGAAACAGAGCATGCAGCCTGGAAAAGAGAGCATGGAACGAGCCTGGAAATAGAGCATGCAGCCTGGAAATAGAGCATGCAGCCTGGAAATAGAGCATGCAGCCTGGAAATAGAGCATGCAGCCTGGAAATAGAGCATGCAGCCTGGAAATAGAGCATGCAGCCTGGAAATAGAGCATGCAGCCTGGAAATAGAGCATGTAGCCTGGAAATAGAGCATGCAGCCTGGAAATAGAGCATGCAGCCTGGAAATAGAGCATGTAGCCTGGAAATAGAGCATGCAGCCTGGAAATAGAGCATGCAGCCTGGAAATAGAGCATGTAGCCTGGAAATAGAGCATGCAGCCTGGAAATAGAGCATGTAGCCTGGAAATAGAGCATGCAGCCTGGAAATAGAGCATGTAGCCTGGAAATAGAGCATGCAGCCTGGAAATAGAGCATGTAGCCTGGAAATAGAGCATGCAGCCTGGAAATAGAGCATGCAGCCTGGAAAAAGAGCATGCAGCCTGGAAACAGAGCATACAGCCTGGAAACAGAGCATGCAGCCTGGAAAAAGAGCATGCAGCCTGGAAACAGAGCATACAGCCTGGAAACAGAGCATGCAGCCTGGAAAAAGAGCATGCAGCCTGGAAATAGAGCATGTAGCAGCCTGGAAATAGAGCATGCAGCCTGGAAATAGAGCATGCAGCCTGGAAAGCAGAGCATGCAGCCTGGAAAACAGAGCATGCAGCCTGGAAAACAGAGCATGCAGCCTGGCAATAGAGCATGCGGCCTGGAAACAGAGCATATATCAGCCTGAAAATAGAATGAGATGCAGCCTGGTAGTAGAGCGTTCAGTCTGAAAATAGAGCATGCAGCCTGGAAATAGAGCATGCCTGTCTGGAAACAGAGCATGCAGCCTGGACACAGGGCATGCAGCCTGAAAATAGAGAAACGCAGCCTGGAAACAGAGCATGCAGCCTGGAAACAGAACATGCAGCCTGACAATAGAGAACGCAGCCTGGTAAAATGTCCCATGAATTAGGTAATGCAGCCTGGAAATTGAGCAGGCAGGCTGAAAATAGAGCATGCAGCGTGGCAAAATTCTGTGGAATGTGGTATATGTTTCTATCGTCATTGTGTTCTCAGACTCCCGATGGCTTGGAGTCAAAACGGACTGTCTTTAGATAGTCTATTGACGTATTATTGGTTTTATTACAAAAAAAATAATAATTTGTATCAAACAATGACTGCATAAATATAAAAAAAAACAAATACGGGGTTTTTTGCTTTTTATATTTTCAGCAGTCTTTTTTTTTATACAAGTTATTAGTTTTCGTTATAAGTTCAATAATATGTCCATGGACTATCTAAGGATAGTCCGTTTTGACCTCCAGACTCCAAGCCATCGCTTTATCTGCTAAAAAACGCTGAGGAGAAGTTCCCGGCCGTTCCAAGAAAGTGTGCTAATTATGTGTCATCATTTTGGCGAGCGTTTCGCCAAAGATAGGTTCCCTCACTCTGCCCTAGACCTACAAGAGGAATCCAAGATTTGGATAGGTACAGATATAAAACATCAACCATATAGGCAAAATCAACAACCAGTGAACAGAAGGGTAGAATGTGCACTAACGATATACAGGCGTTCTCTCCAGTAAAGAAAATTCCATTCTGGCCATTTCTGGTAAGAGTAAAGTATGCCTTTCACAACAAAAGCCCACTTGTATTTTGCTTATTTTGGGGGTGTAATATTCCCCTGTTGTCAACAACAACAACAACAACAGCCTACAACAAGAACAAAATGTGAAGAATCGAAAGTCCCACATTTTCTTAGGGAGACCCACCGGATCACGTGTCAAAATTCACGGGTTTCACGTGTTTTCCCTCTTATAATCTGAAATAAATCTTGTTTTGCCCAGGTCTGACTCCCATATAAATGGCCCCAAATTGAAACCGACGCATCAGTTTAAAGAGAAGCCTCAATTTGAAGTTGGGGAAATCTGTATTGTGGGTCACAACTAACCCATAAAAAAACAAGGGACTTAATCATGGTGCGTCACTGGGTCTTTAAAACATATAAGCATCGTCTAATACCTTAGATGTGGTTTTGCTTGACACGTTAATTCAAGGTGTTCACACATGCTGCGAGCAGAGCAATTTTTGTTTTCAAACTGGCACAAACGTTTGACTCTTTCCATTCCACGGTGTATGGATTTCTGAAGAAGCAACTTGATTCGCATGCAAAAATAAAGTCATGTGAACGGGTGGGGGTCCACAGGGTCTTGCAATGGTTGCCAACAGAATTAGAGCTATAAATAGAAAATCGCAACGAGGCTTCATTGATAAAGTGACTCTTTACTCTTTGCAACAAACGTATAAAGCCTTCAATAGTAGACAGCACTTTTACATACTAGCACAATACGAATCTTAATCAAAGTTTACTACTGAATTAATTAAATAATACGTCGCGCGAGAGTTCCTTTCTTTTAAAGACACACTGACGCGCCACTATTAAGTCCCTTGGTTTTTTCCGGGTGGCTGTGACCACTGCTCGACTGTACACTAACGAACTATACTATACGAGGGCCGCGCTGTGACCCACATTACACATGTCCCCAACTTCAAATTGAGGCTGCTCTTTAAATGATCTTTCGTTTTCAATGTTGGGGACATTTTGTAAGGGAGTCACACCTGGTCAAAACAAGATTTAATCAAAGTGCTTCATTATGTCCGTCACCGTAGGTGATCGGACTTTCGCGATGGGCTGGGTTTTTTTTTTCTTTTCTTTTTTCTGTTCTGTCCCAAGGATATCTCCCGAACCGCTTGACCGAATCACGTCAAATTGTGTGGTAATGGTGTGCCTTTGTGCCTCTAATATGACGAGACCTTGACCTTGGCGTATGAACTTGAAAACCGAAAATCTATTTTAGCCATATCTCAGGCACCAGTCAACATAGGATGTTGAAACTTGGTATGAAGGTGGTTTGGCTTATGCCCGTTCTGATGATGGCATACCGATCAAGGTCAAGGTCAAGGTAAAAAAGATCGCTGAGGGTCCTGAAAATCGGAGGGTCATTTTTTTCTCCCCTCTGTCTGTCCCAAGGATATCTTTCGAACGGGTTGACAGAATCACGTCAAATTTTGTGTGCTGGTGTGTCACCATGAGAGGAAGGCATCCGCGCAAACCAAATTGCCGTCGTGACCTTGACCTTGGCGTACGACCTTGAAAATCGAAAATCTTTCAGGGGCCATAACTCCCACACCGTTAGTGTTAGAGTCTTCAAATTTGGCATGAAGGTACTTTGGCTTATGCCCGTTCTGATGGTGGCATACCGATCAAGGTCAAGGTCAAGGTCACGGTCCGGGCGATCCGTAGGCCTTGAAAGTGGTAGGGGTCTACAAATTGGGTTTTAAGCCATATTTTCCACATTGGTACTTGACAGAAGCGCTTCAGATTGTGTGTGGTACTGTATAACCTAGAGAAGAAAACATCCGAGCATAAATTATCACCATGCTGACCTTGACCTTGAAGTGTGACCTTGAAAACCGAAATTTCCTTCTTTGCGCTATATGTTTCTTCTTCAAGCTGTATCTCGTGAACTAGAAGACAGAATCC
Source organism: Phymorhynchus buccinoides (assembly GCA_017654935.2). NCBI lineage: Eukaryota > Metazoa > Mollusca > Gastropoda > Neogastropoda > Raphitomidae > Phymorhynchus > Phymorhynchus buccinoides. The sequence continues at coordinate 44,955,268 of CM065702.1, read as the reverse complement.
CTTTCCAATTTTGTGTCAGGATGTGACACTTCTACGGGGTGTCGCAAGTGCGTGGCATTGCTGGTGACGGACATGTCTGCCGCTCGGCGACGCCCTTGTTTAGACTGCAACTGGCGCACAGGGTGCATGCTATGTGAGTTCGTGTCATCCATCCCCCACGGCACAACATGGCCTAACTCCTACCGATTAGTGGAATGGGCTTTAACGTGTGCGCAAGATCTTTGTGCATGCGTTTGCACACGGGACCTCGGTTTTATAAGTCTCATCCGAAGGACTTTTTCCCCAAACTGACGTCAGGTACCCATTTTACACCTGGTGGAGTGAGGAAAATAGGAGTAAAGTGCCTTTCCCAAGGACACACCACTGCGAACCAAGAGCTGGGTTCGAACCCGCACACTCGCAAACCTGACGGATTACGAGCCAGCGACTCTTTCCAACTGCGCTACAACTTTAGGGCGGTAGTAAGAGCACACATTGACTGCTCTCTTCCCCCGAAGTATCTTTATAGATAACCTTTACCTCACATTAGACATTAATCTTTTAAGCTAGTTTTAAGCAATGGTGCGTAAATCCAGAGATGTTGAAAACTGAAAAGTAAATCCTAATGAGCAACGCGTTTCAGACTCTGCAGCATCTATGGTCTATGACCAGAGATAGCAGCCTCGTTTTCAATTTCCAAACTTTTTGTCTCTTTACCGCGAACATCAAACACAGGAAGCTGCACATGGCGATTGATGTCTTGGCTTGAATTAATTCTGACGTAGATGATTAATTAATTTTAGGCTACTTACCAGACAATTTTAGTCATAAGTGGAAGACGTTTGTCAAAGGACCATCACAGCAGAGAACAGTTGACCAGTGTATCCCGTTGTAAGGTAAATGCTAAAACGTTGCTGGTTTTTTTTCCAAAAACGCTCAGTCACTGTCTTGGTGACTCGAAACCGGTGACTCGGTCACTGTGAAGTGTCACTCGCACGCCACGTGTAGAGGCATAAAGTGTGCATTTACTTCTATTAAAAAGAAGCTGGCCACCACCACAGAAGAAGAAGGAGGATTGAGAGGCCTATACATTTAGGCAGCCAGCTTCATCACGTTGACGATTCTGCTGCATTTTAGGGGGTAGTACGAAAAAGAGAGATGACGGCAAGCGGCCATTTTCAGTCACTTACGTTGTTTCATGGAAACTGACTCTAACCCAACCCTAACCTTGTGCTAACCCTATCCCTTAACCGAGAAAAGCAAAAAGTTGTTTCTACTGAGTATGACTATGCAGTGAGAATGTTTAGGTGTGGGGCAAACAAAGTTTAACCTTTGCAAGTGACGAAAATAGCAGCCACTCAAATTGAAGTATGATTACTGTGCACAGCTCTATCCGTCAAAAATGTCCGCGCACCACAATCATCTTTGACCGCGACCATATTCGAACGCGACCATTTTTTACCGCGACCATTTCGGGCATACACCAACAGTGCTCATTATGGGGAAAAAGAAAGAAATGATTGCAAGATAGTCAGGAAATAACTGAAGTATTTACAGATACACAGTTTACTATGTAGACAGATATTAGTGAGATTCAAAACTGAAGGAAGTTAGTTAGATATTTGAAGATTTGATTTGGGGAAGAAAAAAAATGTCTTCCACTGTATCCCCCAAGTGATGCTGTTGAATGTTCGCGAATTAGTGGTCTGCAGCATTTTTTTTATATAACAGTCTCAAGCAGTCAAGGTCAAGGTCATGGTCAAACAATCTGAATTTCATGCACCTGCTCTTCAGCACAAAGTGCAAAACATTTTTACGTTCTCGTACACCATCCAGGGATACAGTTTTTGCTGGTTTTCATGAAAATGGCATGCGGCAGTAGTTTCTTGTTTGGACAATGTCTATGGGCTGTCCAGCACTTCGTTGGTAGCACTACTTGAAGTGGAAGGCCTACTCTCATCCTCAGCTTGATCAGAAAGCCTAATGAAAAACGAGCCTATGTTTTTTCTGACCTTTTTCTGGTCGAGGCTTCTTTTTGGGTGGCATTTTCGTTTTTCCAGTATTATTTCTTTTATTATAATTAATTAACAATGATTGAATGAACAGAAACAAAACTTGTGTTGATCGTCTGCAAATCGGTAAAGACATGAGAGTTGTTCCCCTCCTCAAAATTCTTGGAAAAGACCAATAGGCGCACACGCACATACACACAGTGACACACACACACACACACACACACACACACACACACACACACACACACACAGCCCTGATATTTCGATAGACAGAACGCAAAAAATTGTCAGTTCTCCCAAAGTTAACAAAAACATATGCCGAGCTAGCCTCCAAAGATGTACCTGTGACAGGATCTCTGTTTAGCGATGATCTGAAAGGGGCGCTTTCGGTCATTGACTCTGCCAATAAATTGGAACAGGCTGTGTCCCATACTAACAAATATGCCAATTGTGCTGACAGGGGGCACCACCACCATTAAAAAACATGGCAGCCAGACATGAGGGGAAGGGGCCGTGGCTGGACCAGTCATCAGACACCGACAACAAGACAGGGCCATGTCAACACCAAGCAGAAGGCCTACCACCACGAGCAGGCACGTCAACACCCCAGGACCAAACAAAGGTGAGAAATAGCCCATGGTGTTCTATGGCTGAGAGTGATATGCCTTGCTCTGGTCAATTTAAAACAATTTCTACCGGCATGGGAAAACAAAAGTTGACATATCAGGTATGTTTATAAAGTATGGTTCAAGAAGTATAAGTCCCTCTATTTTGTGAGAAAGAGTCAAACGTTCCACCAAACAATCAAGTTCAAGGAAACTTATTTGAAGAAATAGCGATTGGTAAACTTTTAGAAATGAAGGTGATTGAAAAATCAGAGCATGAAGCTATACCAATCATATCACCTGTTTTCATGGTGCCAAAATCTGATGGCTCATAATAGTCTATATAGATAATAAAATGACCTTTTTTTAAAAAGTTCAACAAGCATGTGGAATACCAACATTTCAAAATGGAAAATGTACACTCTGCCCCAAAGATGGTGAGAGGTGGCTGTTACATGGCCTCAGTTGATCTGCGTCATGCTTACTGTTTGGCCCCGATTGCTCATGAACACAAACCATTTTTTGGAAATTTGTTTGAAGAGATCAGCTCTATCTCTATTTTCTTGTCCCCCTTCCCCCCCCCCCCCCAAAAAAAAAAAAAGCAGCTGAGGATAGATAATTCAGGCATGGTAATTTTCAAAGAATTCTCTGAATTCAGAGAAAAGTGAATGTAGGAAATCAAATGTTAGAAGGGGTTTTAAGCTTGACGAGATGCCCTTTTCCCAAGTTTGAACAGTTTTAACATATTCATCTTCACAAGCAATTGCCTCCTGGTCACCATTAAGGGCTTTTAATCTTTAGATTACCAATAGAAAACTTCTCCTTCAACTTCACCATTCAAAATGCAATGAAGGCCTCTGCTGGGAGGATAGGCTAAAATGATATATGGCATGAAATTACAACTTCTTTTTTTTTTTTTTGAAGGGATTTGGTCCAGAACTGTAAGTGTAACACTCCCCCCCCTCCCCCCCCCCCCCCCCCCCCCCATTCTGCTACTGCACACACACTCACACTCACACACAGACACAGTTCCGTTGGTAACTTGGTTAGAGTCGTCGGCTCATAATCTAATGGGTTACGAGAGCGCTGGTTCGAACCCAGCTCTGTCCGCGTTGTTGTGTCCTTGGGAAAGAAACTTTACTACTGTTTGCCTAGAACTTTGTGTGCGTTTGAATGCGGTATGTGTGTGTGGGATGGGGGGTATATGTGGGTGTTGCTGGTAACTGGGACTACGTTTATATGGCGTTGCCTTATTTTTTTGGGTTGTTGGTAGCTGGGACTAATTTATGGTGTTGCCATTTTTGGCTCACGTCGTTTTTTAAAACAAAGTGAGTCTATAGTATCGTACATGTTCGGTTGTGTGTCTGTGTGTATGTATGTGTGTGTGTATGTGTGTGTGTGTGTGTGTGTGTTGCGTCCGTGGCCCCGACCTTTAACCTTAACTCAAACCTTAACGTTGTCATTTTCTCTAAACATATAAGGCGTTAGAGGGTTAAAGTTAGCAGGATACTTGATTTTGACGTGAGCCTTCAAGTCACGACGATCAAAGCAGTCAGATACATTGATAAAGAACAAAATAAAGATAATCATTTGTTGCAGAGATTACTGTTGTGCAACCTTTAACATTGACTCAGTCACACTCTTAAAACTAAAGAAGACTCACTCTCCACTGAAACTTTAACGTTGTCATTTTCTCAAAAAAACATAAGATGTTAGAGGGTTAAAGTTAGCAGGATACTTGATTTTGACGTGAGCCTTCAAGTCATGGCGATCAAAGCAGTCAGATACATCGGTAAGGAACAAAAGAAAGAAAATAATTTGTTGCAGAGATTACTGTAACTGTTGTGTTGTACCGAGTAGGAGATCTAGAAGACTCTCCATTAGATATACAAAAACGCTCTTTAAAAAGAAACACAAGACTTCAGGTGTGTACAAATAGGTACATTTTAAAGTCGTCAACTTATATTTTCTGTAACAAATGGATGTACCGAGTGTGTGCGTTGACGGCCCGGTTGTTTAGCTTTATTTGCGCCTTTGAGTAACGGTTGTTCGTGTTCAGTTGCACATCATCTCTGCACATAACTTAACCATGCACTTCCGGCAACAAGGCCTAGGCCTAGAGTCCATGCCTTACCTCATAATCAAGACGACGTACTTAACATTTAGCCCACATTCATTTCAGTCTTGAAAAAATATATACGGAAAATCCAGGGTTCGTCGATTTCACTGCCTTCGACGTACGAATCCTTTGTTAGGCCTAGACGATTGATCACCATGTGCAAAGACTGTACAGGGGAAGATAAACATGGATGAGCTTGCTGGCTGTGACCTTGACCTTTGCTTTGTGGCAGAGGGGGGGGGGGGGGAATTAACGAAACGAAAATAAAATATTAGGACTAATATAAAATATCTTACAGAAATGTAGATGATGTGGAACAAGTTTTCATCGCATGAACAATCAGTTTAAAACAGTAACAGATCACGCAACTTCAATTATTAATTTTCTAAGAGTAAGAGGCTTAGACCCACAGGCAAAGACTAGGCCTACTACAGGTGTCCGTAGACCCCCCTTACCCCGGCGGGGGGGGGGGGGGGGGGGGTGGGGGATTGGTCACTATGTTTTTTCTGAAAGCTTGGTCAATATGCTTTTCAATTTTACTTGTTTGCCAAAAATAAAAATAGGGCTCCACTATGTTACATGCGCATACATATAATTAAATTTTAAAGAAAGGGGTAGGGGTGCATAGAAATAATTTTAATTTACACAGTAAAATAAAAATTAATTCTGTTTTCAGATGCACAAGTGTCTACATAACAGTATTCTCTCTATACAGGCATGGGAATTGTCATGGGAATTCCCATGCCTGCTATAGTAATAAAAATCAGACGTGAGCCTTGCAGGCTTTGCCTCTTGTTGTTTTTACAATAGAGCAATGACAAAGTATTGAAATACACTTGTAGGCCCCCCCTCCCCATGTCTATGTGCGTGTGTGTGTGACAGTGTGGTTTTTCTTTTATTTGAGTGCTCCAAAATGTGGCTTCCAGTTTATGGAATGCCCTCAAAATGTAGCTTCTAGTTTATGGAATGCCCTCAAAATGTGGCTTCTAGTTTATGGAATGCCCTCAAAATATGGCTTCTAGTTGATGGAATGCCCTCAAAATATGGCTTCCAGTTTATGGAATGCCCTCAAAATATGGCTTCTAGAATGCTCTCAAAATATGGCTTCTGATTTTTAGAATGCGCCTGGATGTAGCATTCAGCTTGTAGAAGCATTTGAATTTAGCGATGGGGTTGAGGTGGGGTGTTTAAAACACACTGACGTAAAGAATCACGTCACAAGTCTCAGAATTTGTCATCAACTGATCAAGGTCAGTTTCTCTTTCAGGTGTTTTTTTGTTTCCCGAGTTTTTATTTTAGGTTTTTGACCTTTAGAGAATTCTGGTTTCAGGTTTTGGGAACCTCCTCCCACTTATTTTGATAAGGATAATTGTCTAAGTGCATGTTTGTATACATTGTGTGTGTAACAGATATACCCCATCACCTCCCGCTTAGTTTGATAAGGATAATTGTCTAACGTGCGTGTTTGTGTTTGTGTGTGTAACAGACATACTATCAGCTCCCACTTAGTTTGATACGGATAATTGTCTAACGTGCGTGTTTGTGTAGCAGACATACCATCACCTCCCACTTAGTTTGATAAGGATAATTGTCTAGCGTGTGTGTTTGTGTGTGTTACAGACATGCCATCAGCTCCCACTTAGTTTGATACGGATAATTGTCTAACGTGCGTGTTTGTGTTTGTGTTACAGACATACCATCAGCAACCATCGACCAGCATGGAGACAGATGCTAGTGAAGAAAGCGAGTATCCCCTGTGCCTGGACATCTTAAAAACTCCCAAGTTCCTGCCCTGCTTCCACATGTTCTGTCATCACTGCATTGAAGGTCTGCTGAAAGGAAAACCAGGCGCCACCTTCCCCTGCCCTTCGTGCCGTGAGACCACCACTCTGCCACCAGGGGGAGCGGCTGCTCTGAGGACGAACTTCTACATCAGGACTTCGACTCCAAGTTCACCTACTCCGGCCCCGGTTCCTGCTCCTGTCACCAAGGTGGCGCAGGACATGTGTGACATGCACCCGGGTGAAAAACTTGTCCGCTTCTGCACAGAATGCGAAGGACCCATATGTGTCTCCTGCAAGTGGGCCAGTCACGACACTCACAAAACTGAGGACATCAACTTAGTCGTCGAGCTTAAAAAGCAAGAGCTGGAGTCAGACCAACAATGTTTAGAGGAGGCGTTGACCTCCCTCAAGAACGATGTGAAGGCTCTGAACAAAGAAAAGCAAGCCCTGCGTAAACAGGAAGCGGCAGTGGAGCGGAGCATCCGGGAGAGACACGCTGCAGCTGTAGAAAGGATGAGACAACACATGGAAGAACAGCTGCAGAACTTACGTTCCAAGTGCTCGTACCAGGACACAGACATTGACGAGATCATCAAAGAACGCGAGGTCAACACAGCAGATCTCTCCACTCTCCTACAACATGTTGATGACATGCTTAGTTCAGGAACGGGCAAAGACGTTTTGTCGTTTGTAAAACGTGGAGGTGCCAGCCAGTCAGCTGTTGAATCTTTGACGTCACGAGAACAAAGACCGACCCTCCGACCTGATCTTCACTCCACTGTCAGCGATGATGACATGATGAAGACGGCACGTGACTACCTGGGCACTGTGTGTATGCTGGAGATGAAGGTGACACACAAGTTCCAGTGCTCCAAGGACCCAGACACTGAGGTGTTCTCTCTGTGTCATGTTGATGATGATCCACCTTGTCTCTATGTGTCCTATGACAGGCTGGGGAAGAACGAGAACGCCCCAGTGCAACTGTTCAGAGAGTCAGGACAGTGTGTGGTCACTTGCAATGATTCCATGGTGGGCAGAATATCAATCAATCGCTTCGCAAAAGGACGGAGCATGCACCCCTCTCCAACGTCAGGTGTGTTTTCGACATATAGCAAATCCCCTGCCTCTCTTCACTTCTTGCTAGAAAACAACATGTCAGGAAGGGCAGACATCCACAGACACACTGTCACGTCCACAGATCCATTAAAGACAGAAAGTAAAACAGAGTTCACAATCAACATCGGCCGTCACAGAGCGTTTGATGTAGACAGTAGTGAAAACTATTTCGCTGTAGTTGAGGAAGGCAAAACTGACTCCTCCATGCATCAAGTCCATCTCTACGAAAAACCCAAGAAAGAAGCAGTCAGCACGTACCAGCCTCCCATGGAGAACTTCCAGCCAACAGACGTGCTGTTCCACACCCTTGGAGGGCAGCCAGTGCTGATCGTTGCCGACCAGCTGAACAGCGCCCTCCACGTGCTCTCCTTCCAGGGGGGACAACTGGAGTTCCAGTGTTTTCTGTGCGCTGGCTGTCCCCTGCTGCAGCAGCCCTCAGCACTGACGGTGGATGTGGAAGGTCGCCTTTGGCTGGCCTGCAAGGAAGGGAGAATTCTGACCATAGAAAACTTCAAGTAAACTACAGTGAGGGGAAAGGGGGGGGGGGGGGGTGCAGGTGTAATTTGGGAAGGGCTGGGTATGGTAGACAGGCATCAGAATATTCAGAGGATTTGCAAATTATTTCAGATGATTTTAAGAATTTCTGACAAGAGTTTTGGCTTCGAGTTCTACTGTTAGAGGTTTAGACTTCAAATTGATTATCTTTTCTGTTAAAAAATAGCATTTTAATGTGTTTTCTGACGGCATAAAGCCTTTTTGGTCATGTTGCGAACTGATGTCAGTGTTTTCTCTCTGTAGTCCAGAGCCTTGATGGCCCTTTAACAGCGGTTCTCAGACAATTGAACTTGAATGATTTGTGCGTTGGGTCCTTTGTGAAAACTTTGAGTGTGCCTTAGCTTTATAATGCGAGTGCTGATGTTATTATGTGGGAAGCAGGAAGAGGAGAGGGAAAATTGTACGTCTTAAAAAATTAAACCATCATGAGAATGATGTGAGGATGGTGGTGGTGATGGTTATCACTATGATGTTACTAACATGATTAGATTCATGATTCTGTTTGTTGTTTTGAAAATGATGCATTATTAAGATGATCATGAAGATAATTATGATGATGCCACTTTACGGTGAAAGCGATTTTGACTGTTCCTAATAGACTATGAAAGATGCATGAATATGATGAAGATGTGATGATGATTATGATTTTTGTTGATAATACACTTGTGCCTGATTTTGATGATGATATTTGTTGATGATTACACACATGTGAAAGAATCAACATGTTGAGGGGGATGGTAATGATGATGATGTTGATCAATGATGACTGCTGATGTGTGACCCAGCACCACGAAAAAGACATTAAGTGTCAAACTGACCATTCTCTGAGAAAATTATACGTTTGAAAACTTCAGACAATTCTCTTTCTAATGATACAAGAACCATTCTTGTATCTTTTTCTGTTCCAGAGTTATGAGCATTTAAAGTTAGTAGGGTGAGCGTCAGCCATTTTGAGAAAACACAGTCTAAAGTCTAGCCTAGCTGAAGAAAATGCATTGACCTACTCATTTTAAAACACTTATAAGACCATTTAGAGACCATATTAAAGATTATCCTTTATAAATATGAAAGATAAGATGTTAGAGAACACAAAAACACCCATACCTCAAAATTGACACAAAATGATATTTTTGACTTTGCAAGCTTGTTACGAGAAACTAGCCCAGCGACTTAATGTCCCTTTCATGGTGCTGGGTCAATGATGAAAAGGATGTGTGTGTGTGTGTGTGTGTGTGTGTGTGTGTGTGTGTGTGTGTGTGTGTGTGTGGTGAGAGAGAGAGATCCAGTCAGCTGTGTCCCACTCTGACTTCCAGGTGGCAGAGGAGGCAACTGCTGCTTTGGAGAGTTGGGCTGGAATTTGTTTAAAGTACAGAAACCCTGCCCATGGAACATCTCCACTCTTCTGATCAAGAGGACTGGAGTACAGTACAGCCGGGGAAGGTCCCCAAAGGCCAATCGATCCTCCGACTTAGGAGGACTTGGGACTGATTATGTTATGCTAGGAGCTTGACATGGCTAAAGACAATCCCCACATAACTATGCAGAACATAACAACATTTTGATGTAGCCTTGGTGTTCTAGCTTATGTCAGTTGGTCTGACGCAGCCTTATGCCAAGGCGGGTATATGTTTAACTGGATCCTTATTAAATGACACACATTGGGTGTGCATTACATGTACTGATCATGTTTCATGTTGTTCTTGTGGTGGTGTTGCTATTGTTGTTGATTATGATGATGATGATGATGATGACAATGATTGTTGTTGTGTAGTAGACTGATTCATTCATAATGAAGGCAATATGCAGGCGTCAGAATGAGGCTTTATGCTACTCCTTGCCGACACGAAAGGGCGATCATTTTAGGCCCAAACTGCCGATGCCCCCTGGTGACGAGTCAGGAGCAGATAATTTTATGTGGCTATATACTTACTACTAGTTCCTGACAGGCAAGGACGATAATCTTAAGTAGGTGGCGTTCGCATCTCAGGGCACAGACAGGGGCAGATAATTTTCAGTAGAAAGACTCATCTGCTGTTGTTTTTGTTGTTGTTTTTTAAAGTACAAGTTCCATGTATAATATGTTGCTCTTTTGTTTTTGGTGTTGATGGTGATGATAATGATTTTGTTCCTTCCAACTGACTTTCTGACCACACCAACTTAATATATAGTATACTGTGTAAGGAGAGATTTTCTTCTTTGATGTATATTTTCTGCTGAATGTGTGTGTGTGTGTGAGAGAGAGAGAGAGAGAGAGAACGAACGAACGAATCTTTTTTATTGTTGGAAAAGAATAAGCATATCAAACACACTTCTTTTCATCTTGCCAACAGTTAAGAAAATAATTAATGTCAAGAAAATAACAAAGTTATCCATATATGAAGACACAACACATGAATAATTACAAATTATCAGCACACACCCATACATACACACACAGACACACACAGACAGACAGACAGACAGACAGACACACACACACATACACACACACACACACACATACATATATATATATATATATATATATATATATACATACACATATGCACACACACGCATGCACTCACACACTTCACAAAACAAATGAAAACACAATCACTTAGCAATATCAATCCAATGTAAGATAAAAATTGACATAGTATTTTTAACTGGAATTCACAAAGTCTGTCATTAGATGCTTGTGATAGATTTGTTTGAAAGAATTGAGACTAGTGCCAACGTTATCGTTACTTAAGATTGAATTCCAAAGAGCACCACCTGAATACATTAAACTGGTTTTGAATATGTCAAGTTTTGGTAAGGGCAACATTATTTTATGAGTATGGCGTCGATCATTTGTAACAAATTCATCTGACAGTGAAGGTGCACGTCCCGATAGAATTTTAAACATAAAAACAGCCTTGTTGTGTTTTAATTTTAAATGAAATGGTAAAATATCTAATTTTATGTAGTCGGAAATTGTTAGCTTAGATGATTTTAAAAGTACCAATTTTAGAGCTCGTCTATAAAGACTAGACAGAGGTCTTAATATGTTGGCACTAGCCCCATCCCAGATGGTGGAAGCATAGTTTATGTGAGACTCAATGAAAGAATGGAAAAATATTTTACGAGTATGTAAGTCAAGAAAATGTTTGATTTTGGACAACTGGTATACCTGTGAGAGAGAGAGAGAGAGTTAAAATGCAAACTGATCCGATGGAACAATGGAACCATAGATTACCAGCCAGCTGCATAATGTTTAGATGGCTAGTTATAAAAGTTTTATGTAGCCACACATTTTATGTGATCTCTTACATTTGTACTGTTTTTAACTAGTTTTATTTAGTCTGTGTTTGTTTCATGCTGGTTATTTAGATCATGTGTGTGTGCGTGCGTGCGAAAGAGACTGTGAGAGAGACAAAGTTAGAAGAGGGAGAGAGAGTGTCCATGTAGTGTCTTATTGTTTTTGCGGCTTCCCGTCTTTGTAATTTTGCTTCTCGGTTTACTGATGTTTTTCTATAGTTTTATGCTGTGCTGGTTTTTGTATCCTTCTTTTCTTAATGCTGTGCTGTTGTGTGCATGCTTAACAGCAGATTTCTGTACCACTCAATATTAATAAAAAGACTTGTGGATCTTGAAGAATCCTGTGTGTGTGTGTGAGAGAGAGAGAGAGTACAGAGTACAGGGGATTTTTCCTCTCACTTTACACTAGGCCTTACGGTCTGAACGTGGAGTCTTTCGGATGAGACGATAAACCGAGGTCCCGTGTGCCCATGCACTTAGCACACGTTAAACCCAGTGGCAACGAAAAAGTTGTCATTTGGTCAAAATTTACCCCCCCCCCCCCCCTCCCTTTCCTTCCTCATCAGTCACACAAAAATCGCGTGGTGGAAGCAACCTGAATTTCACAGAGACTCCTCTGTGACTATAAAGTACATAATACCTAACACCAGAGAGACAGACACAGGGAGAGAGAGTTGTGCATGATTAATACTGTGATCTCCAAATAGCAGGCATGGCCATCTTGCTATTCTTAAAAAACGGTTTTAAAAATTGTTTATAGTCCAAATGCCTTAATTGGCCAAGAACCATCCCCACCTTCCACTGGCCAAGAAAACGTAAGGAAGATACGGCATGGCTGGTGCCCCAAAGGCAAACTTGCACCCAAGGCTGCAGCACAGAGCGGTGCGGAGACTGCCAGTTTGAGAGATATATGTACAATTATTCATAAAAGACTTCTCTGTAAAAATATGTGTAGTAATGTGAACTTTTCGTTCAATTTTGACACAAAAAAGTACACCATCCCTGGTTGGGATGAATGACTAAGAAACAAGTGGTTATTCAATTTCAGGTGGTAATATGTAAAATTCGACCAATGAGAAACATAAGGAAGTAGATCCTTTTTCTGATCAACCAATCAGAAAAACAGGAAGTCTGGCTTGATGATTAATTTGATTATTAAATTAACTTAATTGCAGCAAATAATAATTGAATATACGTTGGAATGTTCTCTTTATGTTGTTGATCAGGAAATAGACGAAAATGGTAGTTTAATTTTGACTATAAGGTGTTAAAAGTTTACATGTGTTGGAGAATTGACCAATAGATAATCAGGTCATTTATAGTCTGTGTTGGGTAGGCTATATAAGTTGTAACCCTAGGCAAAATCAGCTATCCGTAACTTTATAAAAAGAAATGTCCCACATGGCTTAGGCCGGGAGGACGTAAAACAAAACAAAAAATAAAAAAAAATTCTCTCAAAATCAGTCTCTCTGACCTGCTATCTCGATCACTAGCTGTACATCCTCCTATGGTCAACCTATGGTGATATTTTTCACGCCAGAGGGCAGTCAATGCACTAGGGGCTTATCACGCGATTTTCTTACTTGGGCGTAGTGAGAGAGAGAGTGATGGTAGGACCACTCACTGTCTCTCTCTCTTTCTTTATCCCAAACTAATAATATAGAGAGGACCAGCCGCCGTGGTTAGCGTCGCGGACTACTGGGTGGGAGGTCTTGGGTTCGAATCCCATCAGAGGCGAGGGTTTTTTTCGGTCCTGGACCGACTCCTACCTAGAGTGAGTGGCTATGGGCTCAATGGGAAGACTGAAGCCACACAGTCGAGTTTCATCCTCTTAACGGATGCGTTTCTGAGAGTGTTGCTCTAATTGCAAGACCAACACTGCAGGTGTCTGTAGTTCTCGGGCCTGGTTGACGCCGGGATATCATTATGAAAGGAAGCGTAGAATACAGCCCTGCCATGCAGTCTCAGACCGATACGGAACTCCATAGCAGCAGCATCATCGTTATCATCGGCCTCATTTTCCATCAATCATAAAATTAAACAAATGTCTCAAATTCTGTGGCTTTGCATGCCCTGCTCTCATGGTGACCTCAGTTTCGGTTTCCAATCCAGTCTATGCCCTTGGTGCGTTCGGGTCAAAGTCATGGGGATCAGTGTGTTCTGGGGAGCTGTCGGTGGACGGTCGTGGTGGCGCCCTCGGAGGAGGACCTCACTCACGCTGGCTCCGCGACTAAGACAATAGTGTCGTCAGTAGGGGGCTTAGTAGGTGGTGTCCTGAACAGGCTCCACTGAACTCCACCGAAGTGACTCAGCAGAAGTGCAGTGTCTCCTCGGTTGGTTGCCTCCCCCCCTTCCCTTCCCCCCCCCATCCTGACGGCCTAACATAGATTCGCTCCCTTGGACTGCTGGTCTCGGATTCTGCGACTTGAACAAACCGGGGTGTAGCTGCGAATTGGGATTCGGAACGAGCGGCGTGGGAGCAACGCCACTGTACAGCCCAGAAGATGGGACAGCAAAAAAATAAAAATATAGAGGATTAGCCCCACACGAGCGTCATGCCCTCTGGTGTGAGAAAAATCGCACTAAGTCTCTCATTGGGAGCGATCCTCCTTGTTGGGCTGTGTGTTCTGCTGAGCTTGAAATAAACACCAAATAAACCACTCCATGTGGCCCTGTGGTTAATTGGAGAGAAAGAGATCTCTACGTTCCTTCCCCTCCTCTATAAGCCTGCAACACCCCTTTCCCCCCCTTCCTACCCTTTCAACAGATGAATTATTGCTGTGAAAAACTATTGATCTTACAGCTTCACCGCTGACCCCAACTTGAAGAAGAAACAGTATGTCTGTCAGTCATGTCCGATTATGATTGAGGAGGGAATTGCTATTTTGGAATACGGGGCTGGAATGTTTTTAACTTTCTCTATTTATAAACAGACAATGCAACACATCACTTTCTTTACACTTTATAAACAGACAATGAGAGACTGAGAGTTTTGCTCTAATTTCAAGACCAACACTGCAGGTGTCTCAAATCAAATCAAATCAAATCAAATCTCTTTATTATCTCATAACTGAGAAATTGCAGCCAGGTGCACATAAGAAAAACAGCAACAATAAACACATTTATCAACAACAACAAAAAACCCACAACAACAATAAACACATTTATCAACAATTAAAGAATATAAACTAATAACTAATAACACTGCAATATTGTAGTTAACAAACTGGACGAATACGAATACAAATTCAATCCCAAGGAGATGGACAGGCTGCTCAGCAAAACAATCACTCAATGCAGTGCATTAAGAGTTCAACAGATGAATTGATCTTGGTAAGAAAGTTTTCTGTGCTCTTATTTTCAGTTTTAGAGTTCTGTATCGACGGCCAGATGGTAATACTTCATAGTATTTTGCCAGAACATAACTGTTATCATTAAGAATTTTCCTGGCTTTCTTGACTACTTGTCTGTCATACAACTCTTGGATACCACTCTGCCTTGCACCCACAATTTTACTGCACACATTCACCATATCACTTAACACACGCTTACTTTTTACACTCAAGATTCCATACCAACAGATAAATGACACAGTAAGAACAGATTCAATGCAACATCGGTAGTAGGTTTGAAGAATATCTGAACGGACACCAATATTCCTTAGCCTCTGTAAACAAAAGATCCTGGACTGACTCTTCTTATGTATATGTTCAATGTGTTTATTAAAAGTAAGTTTCTTGTCTAAAACTGTGCCTAGGTATTTGTACTAATCAATTCTTTCAACCGTTTCACCATCAATTTCTAAATGTGGCACTGGCACTGGGTTTCTACGAAAATCTACGAGCAGTTCTTTTGTTTTAACAACATTTAAATCCAGATAAGTATCTTTGCACCTATGAAACAAAACCTTTTGACTTCACGAAGTACACAGAATCAGAGTTGACAAATCTTTCGATTGCAGAATCACTGAGTATTTAATTGACAGGTGTTTCTTCATGCCTCTACAGTCGTTGGGTACAATGTAAAAAGAACTGGGGACAAAACTGTTCTTTGGGGGGCACCTGTAGAAGTCGAAAACGTCTGAGGAGGATTGCAGATTGAAAGCGGACAGACTGAGTTCTATGCGTAGGAAATGGGTTATCCAGAGAGAGCTTGAGGGGAAACATAGGTCTAGTAGTTCTGGGCCAGTAGTAAAGGGGCTTGTATTGTATCGAAGGCAGGGGGCGATGAATCATAAAATACGACAAACGAGTTGGGCGGTATTTAACGTGAGAACGGCATTGTGAAGAAGGGTCAGGAAGCATCAATCTGTTCCTTGACACCGTTTGTAGGCAAAACTGAAATAGGGTCAAGGAGTCGGTTAGTTAAAGAAAGACGGCCCCGATGAAGGGCGATCTTTTCAAAACATTCATGGCAATAGACGTTTAAGGCAACAGGGCGGAATAGTTCAGTGTGGCAGGGTTCTTTTCTTAGGACAGGGGAGTAAGTAACTGTAGAATTTTTCCGGATACCTGGTACAAAACATATCACGTAAAGACAGTTAAAATAGGAGAGCAAAACACACCACACAATGAGAACAGCATTGCTGTACATTACAATCGTCCACACAAATTAGCGTCCACAGCATTCTAATAATTAGTTTCAGAATATGGACTTATGACCATCCTCTTTCTTGAACCTCAATCATGATCTTCATTTGCATGAAATTTGTTTCTCTTAACCGTGATGTTACCCCGTTTAGAATCTCCCTCTAGATCTTTCTTTCACCGACAATAAAAGTCATTAGCTTCATTAGAAAAATCTTCTGTTCTTCTCTGGTCATTTGGCATTTGCTGTTCGTTTTTGATTGGCACGGTA
>CM065702.1:44909898-44938456 GCA_017654935.2 Phymorhynchus buccinoides | reverse complement strand
CATTGTCTGTTTATGAAGAGTAAGGATAGACAAAGTGATGCGTTGCATTGTCTGTTTATGAAGAGTAAGGATAGACAAAGTGATGCGTTGCATTGTCTGTTTATGAAGAGTGAGGATAGACAAAGTGATGCGTTTGCATTGTCTGTTTATGAAGAGTGAGGATAGACATTGTCTGTCTGTATGAAGAGTGAGGATAGACAAAGTGATGCGTTTCATTGTCTGTTTATGAAGAGTGAGGATAGACAAAGTGATGCGTTGCATTGTCTGTTTATGAAGAGTAAAGAGTAAGACAAAGTGATGTGTTGCATTGTCTGTTTATGAAGAGTGGATAGACAAAGTGATGCGTTGCATTGTCTGTTTATGAAGAGTAAGGATAGACAAAGTGATGCGTTGCATTGTCTGTTTATGAAGAGTGAGGATAGACAAAGTGATGCGTTGCATTGTCTGTTTATGAAGAGTAAGGAGTAGACAAAGTGATGTGTTGCATTGTCTGTTTATGAAGAGTAAAGAGTAGACAAAGTGATGTGTTGCATTGTCTGTTTATAAAGAGTAAAGAGTAGAGAAAGTGATGATGTTGCATTGTCTGTTTATGAAGAGTAAGGATAGACAAAGTGATGCGTTGCATTGTCTGTTTATGAAGAGTAAAGAGTAGACAAAGTGATGCGTTGCATTGTCTGTTTATAAATAGAAAGAGTAGAGAAAGTGATGTGTTGCATTGTCTGTTTATGAAGAGTAAAGAGTAGAGAAAGTGATGTGTTGCATTGTCTGTTTATAAGAGAGTAGAGAATAGTGATGCGTTGCATTGTCTGTTTATGAAGAGTGAGGATAGACAAAGTGATGCGTTGCATTGTCTGTTTATGAAGAGTGAGGATAGACAAAGTGATGCGTTGCATTGTCTGTTTATGAAGAGTGAGGATAGACAAAGTGATGCGTTGCATTGTCTGTTTATGAAGAGTAAGGATAGACAAAGTGATGCGTTGCATTGTCTGTTTATGAAGAGTAAGGATAGACAAAGTGATGTGTTGCATTGTCTGTTTATGAAGAGTAAGGATAGACAAAGTGATGTGTTGCATTGTCTGTTTATGAAGAGTAAAGAGTAGAGAAAGTGATGCGTTGCATTGTCTGCTTATGAAGAGTAAAGAATAGACAAAGTGATGTGTTGAATTGTATGTTTATGAAGTGCAAAGAGTAGAGAAAGTGATGTGTTGCATTGTCTGTTTATAAGTGTAAAGTGTAGACAAAGTGATGTGTTGCATTGTCTGTTTATAAAGAGTAAAGAGTAGAGAAAGTGATGTGTTGAATTGTCTGTTTATAAAGTGTAAAGTGTAGACAAAGTGATGTGTTCCATTGTCTGTTTATAAAGTGTAAGGTGTAGACAAAGTGATGTGTTGCATTGTCTGTTTATAAAGAGTAGTGCAGACAAAGTGATGTGTTGAATTGTCTGTTTATAAATAGTAAAGTGTAGAGAAAGTGATGTGTTGCATTGTCTGTTTATAAAATGTAAAGTACGTGTAGAGAAACTGATGTGTTGCATTGTCTTTATCTTTTCTTTGTTGCTGTCCTATCAGGTATTATTAGGTATTAGGTAGTTTATAGTCACAGAGGCGTCTCTGTGAAATTCGGGTTGCTCCCACCTGGAGAGCGCGTCGCAGCCAGAGGTGCGCCACCCAATTTTTATTAAAAAAAAATTATGCATGCGATTTTTGTGTGACTGATGAGGAAGGAAAGGGGGGGGGGGGTAAATTTTGACCAAATAACAACCTTTTTGTTGCCACTGGGTTTAACGTATGCTAAGTACATGGGCACACGGGACCTCGGTTTATTGTCTCATCCAAAAGACTCCACGTTCAGACCGTAAGGCCTAGTGCAAAGTGAGAGGAAAAAAATCCCCTGTACCCAGGTTCGAACTCGGGTTTACTTGACACGAAGCGAACGCGCTACCACTGTACGTGCCACCCTACACTATCCTAGACTATCTTCTGGGTCGTACAGTGGCGTTGCTCCCACGCCGCTCATTCCGAATCCCAATTTGCAGCTACACCATGGCTTGTTCAGGTCGCAGAATCCGAGATCAGCAGTCCAAGGGGAGTGAATCTATGTTAGGCCGTCAGGAGGCAACCAACCGAGGAGACACTGCACTGCTGCTGAGTCACTTCGGTGGAGTTCAGCGGAGTCTGTTCAGGACACCATCTACTAAGCCCCCTACTGACGACAATATTCTCTTAGTCATGAGTGAGGTCCTCCTCCGAGGGCGCCACCACGACCGTCCACCGACAGCTCCTCAGATCACACTGATCCCAGTGACTTTGACCCATACGTACCAAGGCATAGACTGGATTGGAAACCGAAACTGAGGTCACCATGAGAGCAGGGCATGCAAAGCCACAGAATTTGACACATTCTTTTCTTTTATAATGATTGATGGAAATGAGGCGGATGACTATGATGATGATGATGCTATGGAGTTCCGTATCGGTCTGAGACTGCATGACAGGGCTGTATTCTTCACTTCCTTTCATAATAATATCCCGGTTTTTACCAGGCCCAAGAACTACAGACACAGGTACAGGTGGCGCTTCTCAAGGGGCGACGCTCAGGTGCACTTGTCTCTGTATATTTCATCTTGTTTTATTATCTTTATCTGTTTCCTGAACTTTTAGTTGAATGCAGATGAATTATAAGTTGTAAAGATGGAGACTGTGTCATTTGTAAAGATTCTAATCATCGTCATAGTTGTATTTCGGACATGTGTTTTTGACTGTGCTTGTGACGCCTGGTGAGAAATATGGCGGGCAGCAGGAAGGTAGATCTAGTACCGGTGCTTTGCGCTACGATCGTGAATTT
Source organism: Phymorhynchus buccinoides (assembly GCA_017654935.2). Classification (NCBI taxonomy): domain Eukaryota; kingdom Metazoa; phylum Mollusca; class Gastropoda; order Neogastropoda; family Raphitomidae; genus Phymorhynchus; species Phymorhynchus buccinoides. The sequence continues at coordinate 44,935,612 of CM065702.1, read as the reverse complement.
CTACTTCGTCTTCAAACTGCCCATGACATCTCGACCATTTCTGGACAACTATTCCCTGCTGAAATGATTGGTGAAAGTGAGAGTGAGAGTACGGCTAGAAAGAAGAAAGAACGAAAGAGGGGACAGAGAGGAGGAGTGAGAAGAAGAATGAGAAGAAACAGATCTAAACTGCCCCTACCATCCATGATTCTATCAAACGTCAGATCTATCAACCCGAACGGAAAGAACTGTAACTTAGACGAAATCCAGGCAAATTGTCAATTTCTTAGTGAATATAGAAACTCATGTGTACTCTGTTGGTACCACTCTGTTTTACGGAAACTTGGTTGACTGAGAAAGTTCGTGATGAGAATGTTGCAATTGGTGGTTTTGGTGTGCCGTACAGAGTTGATAGAGACTGTGAGAAAGTGGGAAAGCAAATGGGTGGTGGTGTTTGCTTATATGTGAATGAAAGCTGGTGTGATAGTGCGAATGTAACCGTAAAGAAGCGTGTGTGTACACAAGACATTGAACTGCTCTCTGTGTCTCTCAGGCCGCGTTATCTTCCTCGCGAGTTTGGTCGTGTCTTTTTGACAGTTGTGTATGCCCCTGTGTTTGACAAGACCTCTGCTGTACGCGCTGGAAGGGAGATAGCTGCTGTCGTCAGAGAGCTACAGTTGATTTCTGCTGATGCCCCCTGCTTCATCGTTGGTGACTTTAATCACTGTGACTTGCGTAAAACTCTACCCTCTTTTAAACAGTATGTGACATGTTTTACTCGTCAGAAGAAGACTATTGACTTATGTTACGGCAATATTCCCAATGCATATAGATCTCTACCTCTACCACCAGTGGGTGCTTCCGACCACGACACCGTGCAACTTATCCCTGCCTACAGACCCAAAATACAAACTGAACCTGTGGTGAAAAAGAGCGTGAAAGAGTGGACGACCGAGAGTGTGGATGAATTGAGGGGTTGTTTTGAATGTACTGACTGGAGTGTGCTGACTGATTCCTGTGAAACTGTGCATGAAGCTGCTGATGTTGTTACGTCTTACATTAATTTTTGTGAAGATATGATCATTCCATCAAAGACTATAAAGATTTTTCCCAACAACAAACCGTGGATTTCCAAGTCTATTAAATCAGTTTTAAATGAGAAGAAAGTAGCCTTTCAAACAGGAGATAAAAGAGAAAGAAAAGTGGTTCAATCTAAACTTAGAGGGGAGTTAAGGAAGGGGCAGAGGGAGTATAAGGATAAAGTAGAACAGCAGTTTCAGACAGGCAGAATCTTAGATGCATGGGATGGGCTTCGAACTCTAACCGGCCAATCAAAAAAACGAACAGCAAATTGCCAAATGACCAGAGAAGAACAGAAGGATTTTTCTAATGAGCTAAATGACTTTTATTGTCGGTTTGAAAGAAATGATCTAGAGGGAGATCTAAACGGGGTAACATCACAGTTAAGAGAAACAAATTTCAATGCAAATGAAGATCATGAATTTGAGGTTCAAGAAAGAGATGGTCAGTCCATATTTCAGAAACTAAATGTGAGGAAAGCTGTGGGACCAGATAATGTGTGTGGAAGATTGTTGAAAGCATGCTGTTCTCAATTGTGTGGTGTGTTTTGCTCTCTATTTAACTGGTCTTTACGTGATTGTGTTGTACCATGTATCTGGAAAAATTCTACAGTTACTCCTGTCCCTAAGAAAAAGAACCCTGCCACACTGAACGATTACCGCCCTGTTGCCTTAACGTCTATTGCCATGAAATGTTTTGAAAAGATCGTCCTTCATCGCCTTCTTTCTTTTACTAACCTACTCCTTGACCCCTTTCAGTTTGCCTACAAACGGTGTAGAGGAACAGACGATGCCTTACTGACCCTTCTTCACAATGCCTTTCTTCACTTAAATACCCCCAACTCTTTTGTTCGTATTTTATTCATCGATTTCTCCTCTGCCTTCAATACAATACAGCCCCATTTACTGGCCCAGAAACTACTAGACCTGAATGTTAACCCCAAGCTCATTCTCTGGATAACCAATTTCCTACGCAATAGAACTCAGTCTGTCCGCTTTCAATCTGCAATCTCCTCAGAACGTTCGACTTCTACAGGTGCCCCCCAAGGAACAGTTTTGTCCCCAGTTCTTTTTACATTGTACACAAACGACTGTAGAGGCACTGAAGAAACACCTGTCATTAAATACTCAGATGATTCTGCCATCGAAGATTTGTCAAACTCTGATTCTGTGTACTTCAGTGAAGTCAAAAGGTTTTGTTCATGGTGCAAAGATAATTATCTGGATTTAAATGTTGTTAAAACAAAAGAACTGCTTGTAGATTTTCGTAGAAACCCAGTGCCAGTGCCACATTTGGAAATTGATGGTGAAACGGTTGAAAGAATTGATGAGTACAAATACCTAGGCACAGTTTTAGACAAGAAACTTACTTTTGATAAACACATTGAGCATATACATAAGAAGAGTCAGTCCAGGATCTTTTGTTTACAGAGGCTAAGGAATATTGGTGTCTGTTCAGATATTCTTCAAACCTACTACCGATGTTGCATTGAATCTGTTCTTACTGTGTCATTTATCTGTTGGTATGGAATCTTGAGTGTAAAAAGTAAGCGTGTGTTGAGTGATATGGTGAATGTGTGCAGTAAAGTTGTGGGTGCAAGGCAGAGTGGTATGCAAGAGTTGTATGACAGACAAGTAGTCAAGAAAGCCAGGAAAATTCTTAATGATAACAGTCATGTTCTGGCAAAATACTATGAAGTATTACCATCGGGCCGTCGATACAGAACTCTAAAACTGAAAATAAGAGCACAGAAAACTTTCTTACCAAGATCAATTCATCTGTTGAACTCTTAATGCACTGCATTGAGTGATTGTTTTGCTGAGCAGCCTGTCCATCTCCTTGGGATTGAATTTGTATTCGTATTCGTCCAGTTTGTTAACTACAATATTGCAGTGTTATTAGTTATTAGTTTATATTCTTTAATTGTTGATAAATGTGTTTATTGTTGTTGTGGGTTTTTTTGTTGTTGTTGATAAATGTGTTTATTGTTGCTGTTTTTCTTATGTGCACCTGGCTGCAATTTCTCAGTTATGAGATAATAAAGATGATTTGATTTGATTTGATTTGATTTGAGACACCTGCAGTGTTGGTCTTGAAATTAGAGCAAAACTCTCAGTCTCTCATTGTCTGTTTATAAAGTGTAAAGATTAGAGAAAGTGATGTGTTGCATTGTCTGTTTATAAATAGAGAAAGTTAAAAACATTCCAGCCCCGTATTCCAAAATAGCAATTCCCTCCTCAATCATAATCGGACATGACTGACAGACATACTGTTTCTTCTTCAAGTTGGGGTCAGCGGTGAAGCTGTAAGATCAATAGTTTTTCACAGCAATAATTCATCTGTTGAAAGGGTAGGAAGGGGGGGAAAGGGGTGTTGCAGGCTTATAGAGGAGGGGAAGGAACGTAGAGATCTCTTTCTCTCCAATTAACCACAGGGCCACATGGAGTGGTTTATTTGGTGTTTATTTCAAGCTCAGCAGAACACACAGCCCAACAAGGAGGATCGCTCCCAATGAGAGACTTAGTGCGATTTTTCTCACACCAGAGGGCATGACGCTCGTGTGGGGCTAATCCTCTATATTTTTATTTTTTTTGCTGTCCCATCTTCTGGGCTGTACAGTGGCGTTGCTCCCACGCCGCTCGTTCCGAATCCCAATTCGCAGCTACACCCCGGTTTGTTCAAGTCGCAGAATCCGAGACCAGCAGTCCAAGGGGAGCGAATCTATGTTAGGCCGTCAGGAGGCAACCAACCGAGGAGACACTGCACTTCTGCTGAGTCACTTCGGTGGAGTTCAGTGGAGCCTGTTCAGGACACCACCTACTAAGCCCCCTACTGACGACACTATTCTCTTAGTCGCGGAGCCAGCGTGAGTGAGGTCCTCCTCCGAGGGCGCCACCACGACCGTCCACCGACAGCTCCCCAGAACACACTGATCCCCATGACTTTGACCCGAACGCACCAAGGCATAGACTGGATTGGAAACCGAAACTGAGGTCACCATGAGAGCAGGGCATGCAAAGCCACAGAATTTGATACATTTTTTAATTTTTTTGATGATTGATGGAAAATGAGGCCGATGATAACGATGATGATGATGCTATGGAGTTCCGTATCGGTCTGAGACTGCATGGCAGGGCTGTATTCTACGCTTCCTTTCATAATGATATCCCGGCGTTAACCAGGCCCGAGAACTACAGACACCTGCAGTGTTGGTCTTGCAATTAGAGCAACACTCTCAGAATCGCATCCGTTAAGCGGATGAAACTCGACTGTGTGGCTTCAGTCTTCCCATTGAGCCCATAGCCACTCACTCTGGGTAGGAGTCGGTCCAGGACCGAAAAAACCCTCGCCTCTGATGGGATTCGAACCCAAGACCTCCCAGCCAGTAGTCCGCGACGCTAACCACGGCGGCTGGTCCTCTCTATATTATTAGTTTGGGATAAAGAAAGAGAGAGAGACAGTGAGTGGTCCTACCATCACTCTCTCTCTCACTACGCCCAAGTAAGAAAATCGCGTGATAAGCCCCTAGTGCATTGACTGCCCTCTGGCGTGAAAAATATCGCCATAGGTTGACCATAGGAGGATGTACAGCTAGTGATCGAGATAGCAGGTCAGAGAGACTGATTTTGAGAGAATTTTTTTTTATTTTTTGTTTTGTTTTACGTCCTCCCGGCCTAAGCCATGTGGGACATTTCTTTTTATAAAGTTACGGATAGCTGATTTTGCCTAGGGTTACAACTTATATAGCCTACCCAACAAAGACTATAAATGACCTGATTATCTATTGGTCAATTCTCCAACACATGTAAACTTATAGTCAAAATTAAACTACCATTTTCGTCTATTTCCTGATCAACAACATAAAGAGAACATTCCAACGTATATTCAATTATTATTTGCTGCAATTAAGTTAATTTAATAATCAAATTAATCATCAAGCCAGACTTCCTGTTTTTCTGATTGGTTGATCAGAAAAAGGATCTACTTCCTTATGTTTCTCATTGGTCGAATTTTACATATTACCACCTGAAATTGAATAACCACTTGTTTCTTAGTCATTCATCCCAACCAGGGATGGTGTACTTTTTTGTGTCAAAATTGAACGAAAAGTTCACATTACTACACATATTTTTACAGAGAAGTCTTTTATGAATAATTGTACATATATCTCTCAAACTGGCAGTCTCCGCACCGCTCTGTGCTGCAGCCTTGGGTGCAAGTTTGCCTTTGGGGCACCAGCCATGCCGTATCTTCCTTACGTTTTCTTGGCCAGTGGAAGGTGGGGATGGTTCTTGGCCAATTAAGGCATTTGGACTATAAACAATTTTTAAAACCGTTTTTTAAGAATAGCAAGATGGCCATGCCTGCTATTTGGAGATCACAGTATTAATCATGCACAACTCTCTCTCCCTGTGTCTGTCTCTCTGGTGTTAGGTATTATGTACTTTATAGTCACAGAGGAGTCTCTGTGAAATTCAGGTTGCTTCCACCACGCGATTTTTGTGTGACTGATGAGGAAGGAAAGGGGGGGGGGGGGGGGGGGGGGTACATTCTGACCAAATGACAACTTTTTCGTTGCCACATGGCTTTAACGTGTGCTAAGTGCATGGGCACACAGACCTTGGTTTATCGTCTCATCCGAAAGACTCCACGTTCAGACCGTAAGACCTAGTGTAAAGTGAGAGGAAAAATCCCCTGTACTCTGTACTCTCTCTCTCTCTCACACACACACACAGGATTCTTCAAGATCCACAAGTCTTTTTATTAATATTGAGTGGTACAGAAATCTGCTGTTAAGCATGCACACAACAGCACAGCATTAAGAAAAGAAGGATACAAAAACCAGCACAGCATAAAACTATAGAAAAACATCAGTAAACCGAGAAGCAAAATTACAAAGACGGGAAGCCGCAAAAACAATAAGACACTACATGGACACTCTCTCTCCCTCTTCTAACTTTGTCTCTCTCACAGTCTCTTTCGCACGCACGCACACACACATGATCTAAATAACCAGCATGAAACAAACACAGACTAAATAAAACTAGTTAAAAACAGTACAAATGTAAGAGATCACATAAAATGTGTGGCTACATAAAACTTTTATAACTAGCCATCTAAACATTATGCAGCTGGCTGGTAATCTATGGTTCCATTGTTCCATCGGATCAGTTTGCATTTTAACTCTCTCTCTCTCTCTCACAGGTATACCAGTTGTCCAAAATCAAACATTTTCTTGACTTACATACTCGTAAAATATTTTTCCATTCTTTCATTGAGTCTCACATAAGCTATGCTTCCACCATCTGGGATGGGGCTAGTGCCAACATATTAAGACCTCTGTCTAGTCTTTATAGACGAGCTCTAAAATTGGTACTTTTAAAATCATCTAAGCTAACAATTTCCGACTACATAAAATTAGATATTTTACCATTTCATTTAAAATTAAAACACAACAAGGCTGTTTTTATGTTTAAAATTCTATCGGGACGTGCACCTTCACTGTCAGATGAATTTGTTACAAATGATCGACGCCATACTCATAAAATAATGTTGCCCTTACCAAAACTTGACATATTCAAAACCAGTTTAATGTATTCAGGTGGTGCTCTTTGGAATTCAATCTTAAGTAACGATAACGTTGGCACTAGTCTCAATTCTTTCAAACAAATCTATCACAAGCATCTAATGACAGACTTTGTGAATTCCAGTTAAAAATACTATGTCAATTTTTATCTTACATTGGATTGATATTGCTAAGTGATTGTGTTTTCATTTGTTTTGTGAAGTGTGTGAGTGCATGCGTGTGTGTGCATATGTGTATGTATATATATATATATATATATATATATATATGTATGTGTGTGTGTGTGTGTGTATGTGTGTGTGTGTCTGTCTGTCTGTCTGTCTGTCTGTGTGTGTCTGTGTGTGTATGTATGGGTGTGTGCTGATAATTTGTAATTATTCATGTGTTGTGTCTTCATATATGGATAACTTTGTTATTTTCTTGACATTAATTATTTTCTTAACTGTTGGCAAGATGAAAAGAAGTGTGTTTGATATGCTTATTCTTTTCCAACAATAAAAAAGATTCGTTCGTTCGTTCTCTCTCTCTCTCTCTCTCTCACACACACACACACATTCAGCAGAAAATATACATCAAAGAAGAAAATCTCTCCTTACACAGTATACTATATATTAAGTTGGTGTGGTCAGAAAGTCAGTTGGAAGGAACAAAATCATTATCATCACCATCAACACCAAAAACAAAAGAGCAACATATTATACATGGAACTTGTACTTTAAAAAACAACAACAAAAACAACAGCAGATGAGTCTTTCTACTGAAAATTATCTGCCCCTGTCTGTGCCCTGAGATGCGAACGCCACCTACTTAAGATTATCGTCCTTGCCTGTCAGGAACTAGTACTAAGTAGTCTATAGCCACATAAAATTATCTGCTCCTGACTCGTCACCAGGGGGCATCGGCAGTTTGGGCCTAAAATGATCGCCCTTTCGTGCCGGCAAGGAGTAGCATAAAGCCTCATTCTGACGCCTGCATATTGCCTTCATTATGAATGAATCAGTCTACTACACAACAACAATCATTGTCATCATCATCATCATCATCATAATCAACAACAATAGCAACACCACCACAAGAACAACATGAAACATGATCAGTACATGTAATGCACACCCAATGTGTGTCATTTAATAAGGATCCAGTTAAACATATACCCGCCTTGGCATAAGGCTGCGTCAGACCAACTGACATAAGCGAGAACACCAAGGCTACATCAAAATGTTGCTATGTTCTGCATAGTTATGTGGGGATTGTCTTTCGCCATGTCAAGCTCCTAGCATAACATAATCAGTCCCAAGTCCTCCTAAGTCGGAGGATCGATTGGCCTTTGGGGACCTTCCCCGGCTGTACTGTACTCCAGTCCTCTTGATCAGAAGAGTGGAGATGTTCCATGGGCAGGGTTTCTGTACTTTAAACAAATTCCAGCCCAACTCTCCAAAGCAGCAGTTGCCTCCTCTGCCACCTGGAAGTCAGAGTGGGACACAGCTGACTGGATCTCTCTCTCTCACACACACACACACACACACACACACACACACACACACACACACACACACACACACACATCCTTTTCATCATTGACCCAGCACCATGAAAGGGACATTAAGTCGCTGGGCTAGTTTCTCGTAACAAGCTTGCAAAGTCAAAAATATCATTTGTGTCAATATTGAGGTATGGGTGTTTTCGTGTTCTCTAACGTCTTATGTTTCATATTTATAACGGATAATCTTTAATATGGTCTCTAAATGGTCTTATAAGTGTTTTAAAATGAGTAGGTCAATGCATTTTCTTCAGCTAGGCTAGACTTTAGACTGTGTTATCTCAAAATGGCTGACGCTCACCCTACTAACTTTAAATGCTCATAACTCTGGAACAGACAAAGATACAAGAATGGTTCTTGTATCAGTAGAAAGCGACTTGTCTGAAGTTTTCAAACGTATAAGTCTCTCAGAGAATGGTCAGTTTGACACTTAATGTCTTTTTCGAGGTGCTGGGTCACACATCAGCAGTCATCATTGATCAACATCATCATCATTACCATCCCCCTCAACATGTTGATTCTTTCACATGTGTGTAATCATCAACAAATATCATCATCAAAATCAGGCACAAGTGTATTATCAACAAAAATCATAATCATCATCACATCTTCATCATATTCATGCATCTTTCATAGTCTATTAGGAACAGTCAAAATCGCTTTCACCGTAAAGTGGCATCATCATAATTATCTTCATGATCATCTTAATAATGCATCATTTTCAAAACAACAAACAGAATCATGAATCTAATCATGTTAGTAACATCATAGTGATAACCATCACCACCACCATCCTCACATCATTCTCATGATGGTTTAATTTTTTAAGACGTACAATTTTCCCTCTCCTCTTCCTGCTTCCCACATAATAACATCAGCACTCGCATTATAAAGCTAAGGCACACTCAAAGTTTTCACAAAGGACCCAACGCACAAATCATTCAAGTTCAATTGTCTGAGAACCGCTGTTAAAGGGCCATCAAGGCTCTGGACTACAGAGAGAAAACACTGACATCAGTTCGCAACATGACCAAAAAGGCTTTATGCCGTCAGAAAACACATTAAAATGCTATTTTTTAACAGAAAAGATAATCAATTTGAAGTCTAAACCTCTAACAGTAGAACTCGAAGCCAAAACTCTTGTCAGAAATTCTTAAAATCATCTGAAATAATTTGCAAATCCTCTGAATATTCTGATGCCTGTCTACCATACCCAGCCCTTCCCAAATTACACCTGCACCCCCCCCCCCCCCCCCCTTTCCCCTCACTGTAGTTTACTTGAAGTTTTCTATGGTCAGAATTCTCCCTTCCTTGCAGGCCAGCCAAAGGCGACCTTCCACATCCACCGTCAGTGCTGAGGGCTGCTGCAGCAGGGGACAGCCAGCGCACAGAAAACACTGGAACTCCAGTTGTCCCCCCTGGAAGGAGAGCACGTGGAGGGCGCTGTTCAGCTGGTCGGCAACGATCAGCACTGGCTGCCCTCCAAGGGTGTGGAACAGCACGTCTGTTGGCTGGAAGTTCTCCATGGGAGGCTGGTACGTGCTGACTGCTTCTTTCTTGGGTTTTTCGTAGAGATGGACTTGATGCATGGAGGAGTCAGTTTTGCCTTCCTCAACTACAGCGAAATAGTTTTCACTACTGTCTACATCAAACGCTCTGTGACGGCCGATGTTGATTGTGAACTCTGTTTTACTTTCTGTCTTTAATGGATCTGTGGACGTGACAGTGTGTCTGTGGATGTCTGCCCTTCCTGACATGTTGTTTTCTAGCAAGAAGTGAAGAGAGGCAGGGGATTTGCTATATGTCGAAAACACACCTGACGTTGGAGAGGGGTGCATGCTCCGTCCTTTTGCGAAGCGATTGATTGATATTCTGCCCACCATGGAATCATTGCAAGTGACCACACACTGTCCTGACTCTCTGAACAGTTGCACTGGGGCGTTCTCGTTCTTCCCCAGCCTGTCATAGGACACATAGAGACAAGGTGGATCATCATCAACATGACACAGAGAGAACACCTCAGTGTCTGGGTCCTTGGAGCACTGGAACTTGTGTGTCACCTTCATCTCCAGCATACACACAGTGCCCAGGTAGTCACGTGCCGTCTTCATCATGTCATCATCGCTGACAGGGGAGTGAAGATCAGGTCGGAGGGTCGGTCTTTGTTCTCGTGACGTCAAAGATTCAACAGCTGACTGGCTGGCACCTCCACGTTTTACAAACGACAAAACGTCTTTGCCCGTTCCTGAACTAAGCATGTCATCAACATGTTGTAGGAGAGTGGAGAGATCTGCTGTGTTGACCTCGCGTTCTTTGATGATCTCGTCAATGTCTGTGTCCTGGTACGAGCACTTGGAACGTAAGTTCTGCAGCTGTTCTTCCATGTGTTGTCTCATCCTTTCTACAGCTGCAGCGTGTCTCTCCCGGATGCTCCGCTCCACTGCCGCTTCCTGTTTACGCAGGGCTTGCTTTTCTTTGTTCAGAGCCTTCACATCGTTCTTGAGGGAGGTCAACGCCTCCTCTAAACATTGTTGGTCTGACTCCAGCTCTTGCTTTTTAAGCTCGACGACTAAGTTGATGTCCTCAGTTTTGTGAGTGTCGTGACTGGCCCACTTGCAGGAGACACATATGGGTCCTTCGCATTCTGTGCAGAAGCGGACAAGTTTTTCACCCGGGTGCATGTCACACATGTCCTGCGCCACCTTGGTGACAGGAGCAGGAACCGGGGCCGGAGTAGGTGAACTTGGAGTCGAAGTCCTGATGTAGAAGTTCGTCCTCAGAGCAGCCGCTCCCCCTGGTGGCAGAGTGGTGGTCTCACGGCACGAAGGGCAGGGGAAGGTGGCGCCTGGTTTTCCTTTCAGCAGACCTTCAATGCAGTGATGACAGAACATGTGGAAGCAGGGCAGGAACTTGGGAGTTTTTAAGATGTCCAGGCACAGGGGATACTCGCTTTCTTCACTAGCATCTGTCTCCATGCTGGTCGATGGTTGCTGATGGTATGTCTGTAACACAAACAAACACGCACGTTAGACAATTATCCGTATCAAACTAAGTGGGAGCTGATGGCATGTCTGTAACACACACAAACACACACGCTAGACAATTATCCTTATCAAACTAAGTGGGAGGTGATGGTATGTCTGCTACACAAACACGCACGTTAGACAATTATCCGTATCAAACTAAGTGGGAGCTGATAGTATGTCTGTTACACACACAAACACAAACACGCACGTTAGACAATTATCCTTATCAAACTAAGCGGGAGGTGATGGGGTATATCTGTTACACACACAATGTATACAAACATGCACTTAGACAATTATCCTTATCAAAATAAGTGGGAGGAGGTTCCCAAAACCTGAAACCAGAATTCTCTAAAGGTCAAAAACCTAAAATAAAAACTCGGGAAACAAAAAAACACCTGAAAGAGAAACTGACCTTGATCAGTTGATGACAAATTCTGAGACTTGTGACGTGATTCTTTACGTCAGTGTGTTTTAAACACCCCACCTCAACCCCATCGCTAAATTCAAATGCTTCTACAAGCTGAATGCTACATCCAGGCGCATTCTAAAAATCAGAAGCCATATTTTGAGAGCATTCTAGAAGCCATATTTTGAGGGCATTCCATAAACTGGAAGCCATATTTTGAGGGCATTCCATCAACTAGAAGCCATATTTTGAGGGCATTCCATAAACTAGAAGCCACATTTTGAGGGCATTCCATAAACTAGAAGCTACATTTTGAGGGCATTCCATAAACTGGAAGCCACATTTTGGAGCACTCAAATAAAAGAAAAACCACACTGTCACACACACACGCACATAGACATGGGGAGGGGGGGCCTACAAGTGTATTTCAATACTTTGTCATTGCTCTATTGTAAAAACAACAAGAGGCAAAGCCTGCAAGGCTCACGTCTGATTTTTATTACTATAGCAGGCATGGGAATTCCCATGACAATTCCCATGCCTGTATAGAGAGAATACTGTTATGTAGACACTTGTGCATCTGAAAACAGAATTAATTTTTATTTTACTGTGTAAATTAAAATTATTTCTATGCACCCCTACCCCTTTCTTTAAAATTTAATTATATGTATGCGCATGTAACATAGTGGAGCCCTATTTTTATTTTTGGCAAACAAGTAAAATTGAAAAGCATATTGACCAAGCTTTCAGAAAAAACATAGTGACCAATCCCCACCCCCCACCCCCCCCCCCCCCCCGCCGGGGTAAGGGGGGTCTACGGACACCTGTAGTAGGCCTAGTCTTTGCCTGTGGGTCTAAGCCTCTTACTCTTAGAAAATTAATAATTGAAGTTGCGTGATCTGTTACTGTTTTAAACTGATTGTTCATGCAATGAAAACTTGTTCCACATCATCTACATTTCTGTAAGATATTTTATATTAGTCCTAATATTTTATTTTCGTTTCGTTAATTCCCCCCCCCCCCCTCTGCCACAAAGCAAAGGTCAAGGTCACAGCCAGCAAGCTCATCCATGTTTATCTTCCCCTGTACAGTCTTTGCACATGGTGATCAATCGTCTAGGCCTAACAAAGGATTCGTACGTCGAAGGCAGTGAAATCGACGAACCCTGGATTTTCCGTATATTTTTTTTCAAGACTGAAATGAATGTGGGCTAAATGTTAAGTACGTCGTCTTGATTATGAGGTAAGGCATGGACTCTAGGCCTAGGCCTTGTTGCCGGAAGTGCATGGTTAAGTTATGTGCAGAGATGATGTGCAACTGAACACGAACAACCGTTACTCAAAGGCGCAAATAAAGCTAAACAACCGGGCCGTCAACGCACACACTCGGTACATCCATTTGTTACAGAAAATATAAGTTGACGACTTTAAAATGTACCTATTTGTACACACCTGAAGTCTTGTGTTTCTTTTTAAAGAGCGTTTTTGTATATCTAATGGAGAGTCTTCTAGATCTCCTACTCGGTACAACACAACAGTTACAGTAATCTCTGCAACAAATGATTTTCTTTCTTTTGTTCCTTACCGATGTATCTGACTGCTTTGATCGCCATGACTTGAAGGCTCACGTCAAAATCAAGTATCCTGCTAACTTTAACCCTCTAACATCTTATGTTTTTTTGAGAAAATGACAACGTTAAAGTTTCAGTGGAGAGTGAGAGTCTTCTTTAGTTTTAAGAGTGTGACTGAGTCAATGTTAAAGGTTGCACAACAGTAATCTCTGCAACAAATGATTATCTTTATTTTGTTCTTTATCAATGTATCTGACTGCTTTGATCGTCGTGACTTGAAGGCTCACGTCAAAATCAAGTATCCTGCTAACTTTAACCCTCTAACGCCTTATATGTTTAGAGAAAATGACAACGTTAAGGTTTGAGTTAAGGTTAAAGGTCGGGGCCACGGACGCAACACACACACACACACACACACATACACACACACATACATACACACAGACACACAACCGAACATGTACGATACTATAGACTCACTTTGTTTTAAAAAACGACGTGAGCCAAAAATGGCAACACCATAAATTAGTCCCAGCTACCAACAACCCAAAAAAATAAGGCAACACCATATAAACGTAGTCCCAGTTACCAGCAACACCCACATATACCCCCCATCCCACACACACATACCGCATTCAAACGCACACAAAGTTCTAGGCAAACAGTAGTAAAGTTTCTTTCCCAAGGACACAACAACGCGGACAGAGCTGGGTTCGAACCAGCGCTCTCGTAACCCATTAGATTATGGGCCGGTGACTCTAACCAAGTTACCAACGGAACTGTGTCTGTGTGTGAGTGTGAGTGTGTGTGCAGTAGCAGAATGGAGGGGGGGGGGGGGGGGGGGGGGGGGGAGTGTTACACTTACAGTTCTGGACCAAATCCCTTCAAAGAAAAAAAAAAGAAGTTGTAATTTCATGCCATATATCATTTTAGCCTATCCTCCCAGCAGAGGCCTTCATTGCATTTTGAATGGTGAAGTTGAAGGAGAAGTTTTCTATTGGTAATCTAAAGATTAAAAGCCCTTAATGGTGACCAGGAGGCAATTGCTTGTGAAGATGAATATGTTAAAACTGTTCAAACTTGGGAAAAGGGCATCTCGTCAAGCTTAAAACCCCTTCTAACATTTGATTTCCTACATTCACTTTTCTCTGAATTCAGAGAATTCTTTGAAAATTACCATGCCTGAATTATCTATCCTCAGCTGCTTTTTTTTTTTTTTGGGGGGGGGGGGGGAAGGGGGGACAAGAAAATAGAGATAGAGCTGATCTCTTCAAACAAATTTCCAAAAAATGGTTTGTGTTCATGAGCAATCGGGGCCAAACAGTAAGCATGACGCAGATCAACTGAGGCCATGTAACAGCCACCTCTCACCATCTTTGGGGCAGAGTGTACATTTTCCATTTTGAAATGTTGGTATTCCACATGCTTGTTGAACTTTTTAAAAAAAGGTCATTTTATTATCTATATAGACTATTATGAGCCATCAGATTTTGGCACCATGAAAACAGGTGATATGATTGGTATAGCTTCATGCTCTGATTTTTCAATCACCTTCATTTCTAAAAGTTTACCAATCGCTATTTCTTCAAATAAGTTTCCTTGAACTTGATTGTTTGGTGGAACGTTTGACTCTTTCTCACAAAATAGAGGGACTTATACTTCTTGAACCATACTTTATAAACATACCTGATATGTCAACTTTTGTTTTCCCATGCCGGTAGAAATTGTTTTAAATTGACCAGAGCAAGGCATATCACTCTCAGCCATAGAACACCATGGGCTATTTCTCACCTTTGTTTGGTCCTGGGGTGTTGACGTGCCTGCTCGTGGTGGTAGGCCTTCTGCTTGGTGTTGACATGGCCCTGTCTTGTTGTCGGTGTCTGATGACTGGTCCAGCCACGGCCCCTTCCCCTCATGTCTGGCTGCCATGTTTTTTAATGGTGGTGGTGCCCCCTGTGAGCACAATTGGCATATTTGTTAGTATGGGACACAGCCTGTTCCAATTTATTGGCAGAGTCAATGACCGAAAGCGCCCCTTTCAGATCATCGCTAAACAGAGATCCTGTCACAGGTACATCTTTGGAGGCTAGCTCGGCATATGTTTTTGTTAACTTTGGGAGAACTGACAATTTTTTGCGTTCTGTCTATCGAAATATCAGGGCTTGTGTGTGTGTGTGTGTGTGTGTGTGTGTGTGTGTGTGTGTGTGTGTGTGTCACTGTGTATGTGCGTGTGCGCCTATTGGTCTTTTCCAAGAATTTTGAGGAGGGGAACAACTCTCATGTCTTTACCGATTTGCAGACGATCAACACAAGTTTTGTTTCTGTTCATTCAATCATTGTTAATTAATTATAATAAAAGAAATAATACTGGAAAAACGAAAATGCCACCCAAAAAGAAGCCTTGACTAGAAAAAGGTCAGAAAAAACATAGGCTCGTTTTTCATTAGGCTTTCTGATCAAGCTGAGGATGAGAGTAGGCCTTCCACTTCAAGTAGTGCTACCAACGAAGTGCTGGACAGCCCATAGACATTGTCCAAACAAGAAACTACTGCCGCATGCCATTTTCATGAAAACCAGCAAAAACTGTATCCCTGGATGGTGTACGAGAACGTAAAAATGTTTTGCACTTTGTGCTGAAGAGCAGGTGCATGAAATTCAGATTGTTTGACCATGACCTTGACCTTGACTGCTTGAGACTGTTATATAAAAAAAATGCTGCAGACCACTAATTCGCGAACATTCAACAGCATCACTTGGGGGATACAGTGGAAGACATTTTTTTTCTTCCCCAAATCAAATCTTCAAATATCTAACTAACTTCCTTCAGTTTTGAATCTCATGAATATCTTTCTACATAGTAAACTGTGTATCTGTAAATACTTCAGTTATTTCCTGACTATCTTGCAATCATTTCTTTCTTTTTCCCCATAATGAGCACTGTTGGTGTATGCCCGAAATGGTCGCGGTAAAAAATGGTCGCGTTCGAATATGGTCGCGGTCAAAGATGATTGTGGTGCGCGGCCATTTTTGACGGATAGAGCTGTGCACAGTAATCATACTTCAATTTGAGTGGCTGCTATTTTCGTCACTTGCAAAGGTTTGTTTGCCCCACGCCTAAACATTCTCACTGCATAATCAGTACTCAGTAGAAACAACTTTTTGCTTTTCTCGGGTAAGGGATAGGGTTAGCACAAGGTTAGGGTTGGGTTAGAGTCAGTTTCCATGAAACAACGTAAGTGACTGAAAATGGCCGCTTGCCGTCATCTCTCTTTTTCGTACTACCCCCTAAAATGCAGCAGAATCGTCAACGTGATGAAGTTGGCTGCCTAAATGTATAGGCCTCTCAATCCTTCTTCTTCTTCTGTGGTGGTGGCCAGCTTCTTTTTAATAGAAGTAAATGCACACTTTATGCCTCTACACGTGGCGTGCGAGTGACACTTCACAGTGACCGAGTCACCGGTTTCGAGTCACCAAGACAGTGACTGAGCGTTTTTGGAAAAAAAACCAGCAACGTTTTAGCATTTACCTTACAACGGGATACACTGGTCAACTGTTCTCTGCTGTGATGGTCCTTTGACAAACGTCTTCCACTTATGACTAAAATTGTCTGGTAAGTAGCCTAAAATTAATTAATCATCTACGTCAGAATTAATTCAAGCCAAGACATCAATCGCCATGTGCAGCTTCCTGTGTTTGATGTTCGCGGTAAAGAGACAAAAAGTTTGGAAATTGAAAACGAGGCTGCTATCTCTGGTCATAGACCATAGATGCTGCAGAGTCTGAAACGCGTTGCTCATTAGGATTTACTTTTCAGTTTTCAACATCTCTGGATTTACGCACCATTGCTTAAAACTAGCTTAAAAGATTAATGTCTAATGTGAGGTAAAGGTTATCTATAAAGATACTTCGGGGGAAGAGAGCAGTCAATGTGTGCTCTTACTACCGCCCTAAAGTTGTAGCGCAGTTGGAAAGAGTCGCTGGCTCGTAATCCGTCAAGTTTGCGAGTGTGTGGGTTCGAATCCAGCTGGGGTCGCAGTGGTGTGTCCTTGGGAAAGGCACTTTACTCCTATTTTCCTCACTCCACCCAGGTGTAAAATGGGTACCTGACGTCAGTTGGGGAAAAAGTCCTTCGGATGAGACTTATAAAACCGAGGTCCCGTGTGCAAACGCATGCACAAAGATCTTGCGCACACGTTAAAGCCCATTCCACTAATCGGTAGGAGTAGGCCATGTTGTGCCGGTGGGATGGATGACACGAACTCACATAGCATGCACCCTGTGCGCCAGTTGCAGTCTAAACAAGGGCGTCGCCGAGCGGCAGACATGTCCGTCACCAGCAATGCCACGCACTTGCGACACCCCGTAGAGTGTCACATCCTGACACAAAATTGGAAAGGATTCTGTCTTCTAGTTCACGAGATACAGCTTGAAGAAGAAACATATAGCGCAAAGAAGGAAATTTCGGTTTTCAAGGTCACACTTCAAGGTCAAGGTCAGCATGGTGATAATTTATGCTCGGATGTTTTCTTCTCTAGGGTATACAGTACCACACACAATCTGAAGCGCTTCTGTCAAGTACCAATGTGGAAAATATGTCTTAAAACCCAATGTGTAGACCCCTACCACTTTCAAGGCCTACGGATCGCCCGGACCGTGACCTTGACCTTGACCTTGATCGGTATGCCACCATCAGAACGGGCATAAGCCAAAGTACCTTCATGCCAAATTTGAAGACTCTAACACTAACGGTGTGGGAGTTATGGCCCCTGAAAGATTTTCGGTTTTCAAGGTCGTACGCCAAGGTCAAGGTCACGACGGCAATATGGTTTGCGCGGATGCCTTCCTCTCATGGTGACACACCAGCACACACAATTTGACGTGATTCTGTCAACCCGTTCGAAAGATATCCTTGGGACAGACAGAAGGAGAAAAAAATGACCCTCCGATTTTCAGGCTCCAGCGATCTTTTTGACCTTGACCTTGACCTTGATCGGTATGCCATCATCAGAATGGGCATAAGCCAAACCACCTTCATACCAAGTTTCAACATCCTATGTTGATTGGTGCCCGAGATATGGCTAAAAATAGATTTTCGGTTTTCAAGGTCGTACGTCAAGGTCAAGGTCTCTTCCTATTAAGGAGGCACACCTTCACACAAAATTTGACGCGATTCGGTCAAGCGGTTCGGGAGATATCCTTGGGACAGACAGAAAAGAAAAAAAAAAAAAATACAAACCAGCCCATCGCAATAGTCCGTCTTGGTGACGGACTAATGAAGACTTTGGGCGTGGGGCAGGATAAACATCCCCAGTAGGAAGAAGAAGAAGAAGTTAGTGACTGGGAGAGCCTCTCACAGTGGGAAGTTTCAGTGACCCAGGCAGCCAGAATACCTAATGCCATTCTTCTCATTGGGGGAGACCTTAACTTCCCTGGTTGGGACTGGCCCACTATGACCCTGAAGCCCAGATCTCCCTACGCAGACCTGCATCATAATCTTGTCGATATTATCCATGACCATGACCTAGAGCAAATGGTGATGCAACCGACAAGGCAGGACAACACCCTGGACCTTCTCCTCACAAACAACCCTCAGCTTGTTCCACGTGTGGAGACTGTGCCTGGCCTATCTGACCACTGCATTGTGTATGCAGAACTCAACATGTCCACACCCAAGAGGAAGCCTGTTGAAAGAACGACCAGCCTATACATTAAGGCAGACTGGGACAGCCTGAGGCAGGAGGTGACCAACATTGGGGAAGAAGTTGAGGCTAAAGGGAAGACGGCAAGTACTGAAGAACTGTGGCAGCTTTTTAAAACTATAGGCTCTTGCAAGCAGCAAAACTACACATTCCCCGTAAAACTCTACGTCCCCACTTCGATGTCCCGTGGATAACTCCCGAACTATGACGCCTGGTGAACAGGTGTACAAAACGTGGACGAAGCAGGGTACAGAGTATAGCTCCAAGAAGAAGTCCGTAAGTGTAGATGGGACATACAGCGCCAACTATTGGGAATATGTCAACAGCACCCTGACAGCAGAGACCACAACCCAAGGTACAAGCGATTCTGGTCATACATAAAAACCCAGAGAACTTCCAACACTGGAGTGGTCCCCCTCAAAGTCAACGGGAACCTACTGACAGAGCCCAAGGCGAAGGCAGAGGCCCCAACAATCAATTCCAGGCCATGTTCAGCGAAGGCAAGAGCTACACCCAAGATGAATTTACAGCAAAATGCGGCATGTGATCATCTCAGAGGAAGGGATCAAACGGCTTCTGGCTGATCTGGATCCATCAAAGGCCAGTGGACCCGATCACATCAGTCAGCGCACGGTTGTTGAAGGAGCTCGACTCTGCAGAGGTTGCCCCGATTCTCACTACCATTTTCCAGTCCTCCATCGATCAGCAGCGGTCTAGTTCCATCAGACTGGAAGGACACCCCAGTCTCTCCGATTTACAAGAAGGGAGAGAACTATGACCCCACCAATTACAGGCCAGTTTTCCTGACATGCATTGCCTGCAAGATCCTGGAGCATGTCATGGTCAGCTCCATGATGAAACACCTGGAGTAGAACAACATCCCTGACCCCTCTGCTGCATGGCTTCAGATCCAAACGCAGCTGCGAGACTCAGCTCATTGAACTAATCGAGGAGCTGACAGAGAATCTGGAAGCCGGTCAGCAAACAGACATGATAATCATGGACTTTGCCAAGGCCTTTGACAAGGTCAATCATAGCCTTCTGCTGCACAAGCTACACATATATGGCATAAGGGGCAATTAACAGATGGGTGGCGGATTTCCTCCTCGGCCAACGGCAGGCTGTCGTTCTTGGGGGCACCCAGTCAGCCTATATCAGTGTGAAATCAGGCGTACCACAGGGATTAGTGCTAGGCCCATGCCTGTTTCTGGCATACATAAATGACTTGCCAAAAGAAAACAAATGTCTTCAAAGGCAAGGCTCCTTGCTGACGACACGGTAGTCTACAGGCTCATCTGCTCAGGGGAGGACCATGCCTGCTTACAGAAAGACCTCCAACGCCTTGAGGAATGGGAGAAGAAGTGGGACATGATACATTTAGTTTCACCCTGGGAAGTGCCAGACTCTGCCTTTCACCCGCGGCAGGAAGCCCTTGCATTACCCGTACCAAGTGCATGGACACACCTTCATGGACACCGTCCAAACAGCCAAGTATCTGCATGGGTGTCACCCTACAAGCAACTGGCAGCTGGGATGTCCATGTGAACACCATTACGGCAAAGGCTAGCCAGACAGCCTCAACTGAACTGCGAGAGAAAGCCTACATGGCATTTGTCAGACCTCTTCTTGAGTAGGCCTATGCATGCATGGTCTTGGACCCCTTCACTCAGAAGATTACAGACAATGTGAGCTGCTGTGGCGTAGTTGGTAAGAGTTGTTGGCTCATAATCCGTCAGGTTTGCGAGTGTGTAGGTTCGAATGCAGCTGGGGTCGCAGTGGTGTGTCCTTGGGAAAGGCACTTTACTCCTATTTTCCTCACTCCACCCAGGTGTAAAATGGGTACCTGACGTCAGTTGGGGAAAAAGTCCTTCGGATGAGACTTAAAACCGAGGTCCCGTGTGCGAACGCATGCACAAAGATCTTGCGTACACATTAAAGCCCATTCCACTAATCGGTAGGAGTAGGCCATGTTGTGCCGGTGGGATGGATGACACGAACTCACATAGCATGCATCCTGTGCGCCAGTTGCAGTCTAAATGAAGACTTTGGGCGTGGGGCAGGATAAACATCCCCAATAGGAAGAAGAATGTGCAAGCAATCCAACGCAGGGCTGCCAGATTAATTTGTCTTAAATAGATACCATAGGACAGCCAGCGGTACCAACATATGCTACATAGGCTCAGATGGAATTCACTGCAGCAACGCCGACAAGCCACCAGACTCACCATGCTGTATAAAATACTCAATGGCATGGTGAGTGTGAACAGGAGCAAAGCCATACCTCAGTATTACCACAGATTACAGTACCTTAATTTATTTTCACTTAAAGGAAGGAGAACAAGGGGAGATCTTATAGAAACTTATAAAATATTCAACAATCATGTGGATTTGTCCTGGAGTAATTTCTTTTCATCTCCTCAATACAATATGACTAGAAACGCCTGTGGTAAAGTTTTTGTTAAAAGATATAATACTAACATAAGAAAAAAATGTTTGGGTAACAGAATTACTAACATGTGGAACGAATTGCCTACTGACATAAAATGTGCACCTCATACTAATATGTTTAAAAATCGTCTGGATACATTACCAAAATTTTTATAAGTTTTTAGAAGCTATGACTAATAATGATTTATGAGGAAAATTTATGCCGCATCAACCTTGACCAAAAAGAAACATTTACCAGAAAAATCATAAAAGATGGGACTGTTTGAAAAAGCTTTACGGCTTGTTTTGTCCCTACCTACCTACCTCAGCCAGAGCGGCAACGCAGGGGTAATTCACAACAGCTCGTCGCAGTTATGCCAGACTACTGGATTGTAGCGACGTATTTGAAAGAAGAAGCTCCTCATCCCCCAGTGTTGGACGCAGTACCGTCAAAGCTCCCTTTCCCCCACGAACAATCAAGGAGTGGAACGACCTGCCAGCACCTGCAGTGGAGGCCAGAACTCCAGAGAGCGTCGCAGCCGGAGTCTGGAAGTTCCTCAAAGGACACCCGCCTGCTGCACCTGCTGCGGCTGGTGGCCCCACTCAGGGGTCATCAGTCTAACAACCAAGCAAAAGCCCCACCTCCCTTCCCCCCTCTCTACCCAGGGCCCCAGCAGATTCCCATCTAGCTAGACGTTTTTTGTGTGTCTGTCCTCTCTTCTCTTTCTTTAATCTTTGGCCTCCTGGCCCTTTCTTCCGGCATATGTGGATGAACCTCCCCGGTTCCGTGGCATAATATTAATCAATGTGTTTATTGTGGCCACGTACTGCGAAGAAGATAAGAACCTTGTGATACAGTACTGTGTATTAGCTTACCATTCGGTGTTAAGACGCATCGGAAGATAGCAGCCTCGTTTTCAACTTTGTCACTTGACCGCGAACATCAAGCTCAACAAGTCTGCTCTGCGACTGTTGACTTTCAAGTTTCAGTCTGGTTCAGGTTCGTAGTGCAGTCATTTCTTTTTTGCAGGCGTTTGAGAAAGAACATCACGCATGAGAACGGCGAGCTTGGAGTGTTCACCACTGTGTCACGTTGGGTTTTTTTATAGGTAAGATTGGACTTGGCATCAGGCAACAAGATCTTCTTCTTCTTCGCAGTACGTAGCCACAATCAACACACTGATTATTATGCCACGGAACCGGGGAGGTTCATCCATATATGCCGGAAGAAAGGGCCAGGAGGTCGAAGATTAAAGAAAGAGGAGAGAGGACAGACAAAAGGAAAAACGCCTAGCTTGATCAGTTGATGGGAATCTGCAGGGGACGGGGAGAAGGGAGGTGGGGCTTTTGCTTGGTTGTTAGACTGATGATCCCTGAGTGGGGCCACCAGCCGCAGCAGGTGCAGCAGGCGGGTGTCCTTTGAAGGAACTTCCAGACTTCGGCTGTGAAGCTCTCTGGAGTTTTATGCAAAAACAAATGCAAGAGCTTTTCTAAAAAAAAAGCTACATTATACAATTTATAGTTTCTACAGACAATACACTATCTGTGAATACTGTTTTTGTAAAACAAATAGTGGAGTTTTGTTCAGCTTTCAATCATCTTGATTGTTGGAAGAAAGATGTCACAAATTTCTGTATTTGAGTCATGACTGAAAAATAGACCAATGTTTCAACAAAATCGTACCTATTTAAAAAAAACTATTGACAAACATTTTGAAAAAAACGCATGTTTACACCAATTTAGGTATTTTTCTCATTTTATCAGTACAACTCTGAGAATTACGTAAGTTTAGTTTTTTCTTCTCGTACCTACAGACCTGAAAAACTAAAAATTAAAATGGCCCCTTCTAGTTCTAGTTCTACAGTCAGTACAGGCCCGTCGAACTGAATCCCGTCTGACTACCTTCTTCACATTCCACACAGAACTCATCTCAATCTCAATAATAGGAAGATGTGACAGGAGAGACAGGCGGAGTCAGAGAGGCAGGGACAGACGCCGGACAAGAGAGAGAGAGACAGACAGACAGAGAGAGAGAGACAGACACGCAGACAGACAGGAGACAGAAACAGACAGACAAACTAGAGAGAAACAGTGACAGATGGGAGAAAGAGATAGACAGAAACAGAGGCAGACAGACAATAGACAGACGAGAAAGACAGATAGAGAGGGGCAAACAGACAGATACAGACACGTAGATAAGATACAGATAACAGACACTATACAGACAGACATAGAGAAATAGAAACAGAGACAGACACCACACAGACAAGACAGAGAGAAACATAGACAGACAAACAAATTGAAACAGACAGACAAGAACGAGAGAGAGACAGACAGACAGAGAGTGAGACAGACTGGTAGATGAGAGACAAACAGGCAGACGAGAGGGGCAGAGAGACGTACAGGAAAGATAGAGAGGCAGACAGACAAGGGGGACGCAGAGAAGTAGACAAGAGGCAGATAACAGACAGTAGATAGAGAGACAGAGACATACCAAACAGACAGAGAAAAAGACAGACAGTAAGTCGGTCAGAGAGATGAGAGAAAATAGTAAAAGACAGACAGCCTAAGCAGCAGTACATGCGCACACAAACACTGAATGTGCTAGGCTTGTGATTGTACTGACAAACAAGGGGAGTAACTCTGGCCCGCAACTTTCGGTCTATTTAGGGATAAACCCTATTCCAAGTATCTTCCAACAAATGCCCTGCAGAAGAAAAATCTCCGTCAATCTCACTCAGCTTCATACGACTAGCCATAGATTAGAACTCACTCAATACAGACAGTCCACTTTCTTTCTTCGCACTATCCCGCAATGGAAGTTGCCTCCACCCAGTCCTTGATGGCCTTCAAGAGGGGCCTCCAAAAGCACCTCTACTAAACAACCATTCCTCTGCACTCCCCTCCCCACCTCCCACCCCTGCATCCCCACACCAATGTTTCTGACCATCCGGGGTTTTCCTTTCTAAAGCAGACACATGTCCGGTCATTCTAAAACGATCTTTGTTTACATCTGAATGCTTGTTCGCGAGTGTGAAGTGCTTCAACTTTTAGGTCTGACTTCTTCGTTGACCAAATCTGAACGTTTTTTGCAAGTTCGACAGAGGAAAAAGCAGCAGCATCAAGCCGTTCTTTTAGAGATGTGAATGGCATCATCTCAAAAACATAAGCTACTGCATATGCAAGTGTGTGTGTACGCTTGTGTGTCTGTCTGCCTGTCTCTGTCCATATCTCAATCTGTTTGTCTCCCCCCCCCCTCTCTCTCTGTAGTCAGCCTATTCCATTTCCAGGGGTTATGCACATGTGTTTGCCTGTGTGTTCACTGTGCATGTAGCATGTGTGCTTAGCATGTATTTGCTTTTGTTAAAGCAGTTTTTTTTATCATATACTTAGGGGACTCTTAAAAATATGAAAAGGACTCTTAAAATTTTGCACAGGGAGTCCCTGGGACTCTCACATTTCACCCCTATGGGAAACACTGCCTAAAATCAGATGCCCCGCCCCCCCCCCCCCCCCCCCCCCCCCCCCCCCCACCCCCCCTTTCATGCATGCCCCCTAAATACAAATACTCCTGTGCATGCATCTTGTGGGGCCCGTGTTTTCCCGGTTGACTTGGGGGGACTAAGCGGTCGTGCATGACACTATCATGTGGGGCCCAGGTGTCCCTGGCCAGACTGGGGACATATTTAACGGTCAGGCATGACCTTTAATTAGCTCGTCTTTCCCTCTATCACACCCCTCCATACCCCCTCCCAAATCAAATCTTCACATAATATATCTTAACTTTTTTTTCTTTTTTTCCCGATTTTAAATCTCATTAATATCTTTCTACATAGTAAACTGTGTATCTGTAAATTACTAAATACTTCAGTTATTTCCTGACTATCTAGTATCTTGCAATCATTTCTTTCTTTCTATTTCCCCATAATGTTATTATTTCGCTTTGTACTGTATCTTTTGCTATTTCTCTCTTTTTCGTACTACCCCCTAAAGTGCAGCAGAATCTTGATGAAGTTGGCTGCCTAAGGAGAAGCAGATCTAGTGAAGCGCACAGGATGTGCGTGTGTCATAGCCGAAAGTGGTAGTTAGTTGCTGTGTTCACGCATTTCAACTTGTTATGTGAGTAGCAAGCATTGGGGCAGTCAGAGCTTAGCGCCCAATGTGAACAGACCTGTCACCTGTCAAGAGAGATAGGCCTACGGCTCCCAAGCAGTAGCTATTAGTGTTGACTAAATAGGAAGCAGGAAGGTTACAGCAAGCTGGGTGCTTGCTGGAAGGAGACAGCAAGGGACTGCTGATATCTCTCTCTCTGTATTCAGTGTCTTGTATGTGTTGTCTTGTGTCTGTATCTCAGTGTTACTAGTTGGACTATTTGTACATAGTAGGCCTAGCGGGGA
>CM065702.1:44891061-44909398 GCA_017654935.2 Phymorhynchus buccinoides | reverse complement strand
TCCTGTCCTGTTCGGGTGTCTGTCTCCTCTCTCTCTGCTGTCTGTCGTCTCTCCTCTCTTGTCCGGCGTCTGTCCTGCCTTCTAAGACTCGCCTGTACTCTCCTGTCACATCTTCCTCTTCTTGCGCTTGCGCTGCGGTTCTGTTTGGCCTGTGCAGCCCTTTCGTCCCGACCGGGATTCCGTTCGCCGTGTCCCTGTACGGCCTGTCGCCCTCGCCCTCGCCGGGGCCCTTTTCCTTTTTCCGTTTTTTCCGGTCTGTAGGTCCTCGCCGAAAAAACTCCCCTTCCTTACTTCTCCGCGTTGTCCTGCTAACCTGCGAAAAATCCCTCCCTTGGTGTCCCCCTGCTGTTTTTTTCCCCCCTGTTTGTCCCTCGTTTTTTTTACCATCGGTACGATTTTGTTGAAACCTTGGTCTATTTTTCAGTCCTGACTCAAACTACGAAATTTGTGCCCGTCTTTCCTTCACACCCCTCCTACAGCTGCTTGCCAGCTGAACCACCCTCCACTCTTTTTTTAAGAAAACCAGTACTCACAGCTCGTGTCCTGGTCCCTGTCGCCCCTATCCCTTGTATACTGTAGCTTTTTTTTTCGCCCCGCTCATTGCCTTGGTTTTTGCCTAACCCTCCAGAGCGCTTCCCAGCCGAAGTCTGGCCGTTCCTCAAAGGACACCGGCAACCCCGCATG
The DNA here is from genome assembly GCA_017654935.2 of Phymorhynchus buccinoides. Lineage (NCBI taxonomy): Eukaryota > Metazoa > Mollusca > Gastropoda > Neogastropoda > Raphitomidae > Phymorhynchus > Phymorhynchus buccinoides. The sequence goes on along the minus strand of CM065702.1, from coordinate 44,908,714 downwards.
CTGCACCTGCTGCGGCTGGTGGCCCCACTCAGGGGTCATCAGTCTAACAACCAAGCAAAAGGCCCCACCTCCCTTCTCCCCGTCCCCTGCAGATTCCCATCAACTGATCAAGCTAGCTCGTTTTTTTGTTTTTTCCTTTTGTCTGTCCTCTCTCCTCTTTCTTTAATCTTCGACCTCCTGGCCCTTTCTTCCGGCATATTATGTGGTTGAACCTCCCTGGTTCCGTGGCATACTAATCAGTGTGTTGACTGCTGCTACGTACTGCGAAGAAGAAGAAGATCTTGTTGCCTGATGCCAAGTCCAATCTTACCTATAAAAAAACCCAACGTGACACAGTGGTGAACACTCCAAGCTCGCCGTTCTCATGCGTGATGTTCTTTCTCAAACGCCTGCAAAAAAGAAATGACTGCACTACGAACCTGAACCAGACTGAAACTTGAAAGTCAACAGTCGCAGAGCAGACTTGTTGAGCTTGATGTTCGCGGTCAAGTGACAAAGTTGAAAACGAGGCTGCTATCTTCCGATGCGTCTTAACACCGAATGGTAAGCTAATACACAGTACTGTATCACAAGGTTCTTATCTTCTTCGCAGTACGTGGCCACAATCAACACACTGATTAGTATGCCACGGAACCGGGGAGGTTCATCCACATATGGCGGAAGAAAGGGCCAGGAGGCCAAAGATTAAAGAAAGAGAAGAGAGGACAGACACACAAAAAACGTCTAGCTAGATGGGAATCTGCTGGGGCCCTGGGTAGAGAGGGGGGAAGGGAGGTGGGGCTTTTGCTTGGTTGTTAGACTGATGACCCCTGAGTGGGGCCACCAGCCGCAGCAGGTGCAGCAGAAATGTTGGTAATGTATCCAGACGATTTTTAAACATATTAGTATGAGGTGCACATTTTATGTCAGTAGGCAATTCGTTCCACATGTTAGTAATTCTGTTACCAAAACATTTTTTTCTTATGTTAGTATTATATCTTTTAACAAAAACTTTACCACAGGCGTTTCTAGTCATATTGTATTGAGGAGATGAAAAGAAATTACTCCAGGACAAATCCACATGATTGTTGAATATTTTATAAGTTTCTATAAGATCTCCCCTTGTTCTCCTTCCTTTAAGGGAAAATAAATTAAGGTACTGTAATCTGTGGTAATACTGAGGTATGGCTTTGCTCCTGTTCACACTCACCATGCCATTGAGTATTTTATACAGCATGGTGAGTCTGGTGGCTTGTCGGCGTTGCTGCAGTGAATTCCATCTGAGCCTCTGTAGCATATGTTGGTACCGCTGGCTGTCCTATGGTATCTATTTAAGACAAATTAATCTGGCAGCCCTGCGTTGGATTGCTTGCACATTCTTCTTCCTATTGGGGATGTTTATCCTGCCCCACGCCCGGGCCAAAGTCTTCATTTAGACTGCAACTGGCGCACAGGATGCATGCTATGTGAGTTCGTGTCATCCATCCCACCGGCACAACATGGCCTACTCCTACCGATTAGTGGAATGGGCTTTAACGTGTACGCAAGATCTTTGTGCATGCGTTCGCACACGGGACCTCGGTTTTAAGTCTCATCCGAAGGACTTTTTCCCCAACTGACGTCAGGTACCCATTTACACCTGGGTGGAGTGAGGAAAATAGGAGTAAAGTGCCTTTCCCAAGGACACACCACTGCGACCCCAGCTGCATTCGAACCTACACACTCGCAAACCTGACGGATTATGAGCCAACAACTCTTACCAACTACGCCACAGCAGCTCACATTGTCTGTAATCTTCTGAGTGAAGGGGTCCAAGACCATGCATGCATAGGCCTACTCAAGAAGAGGTCTGACAAATGCCATGTAGGCTTTCTCTCGCAGTTCAGTTGAGGCTGTCTGGCTAGCCTTTGCCGTAATGGTGTTCACATGGACATCCCAGCTGCCAGTTGCTTGTAGGGTGACACCCATGCAGATACTTGGCTGTTTGGACGGTGTCCATGAAGGTGTGTCCATGCAGTTGGTACGGGTAGTGCAAGGGCTTCCTGCCGCGGGTGAAAGGCAGAGTCTGGCACTTCCCAGGGTGAAACTAAATGTATCATGACCCACTTCTTCTCCCATTCCTCAAGGCGTTGGAGGTCTTTCTGTAAGCAAACATGGTCCTCCCCTGAGCAGATGAGCCTGTAGACTACCGTGTCGTCAGCAAGGAGCCTTGCCTTTGAAGACATTTGTTTTCTTTTGGCAAGTCATTTATGTATGCCAGAAACAGGCATGGGCCTAGCACTAATCCCTGTGGTACGCCTGATTTCACACTGATATAGGCTGACTGGGTGCCCCCAAGAACGACAGCCTGCCGTTGGCCGAGGAGGAAATCCGCCACCCATCTGTTAATTGCCCCTTATGCCATATATGTGTAGCTTGTGCAGCAGAAGGCTATGATTGACCTTGTCAAAGGCCTTGGCAAAGTCCATGATTATCATGTCTGTTTGCTGACCGGCTTCCAGATTCTCTGTCAGCTCCTCGATTAGTTCAATGAGCTGAGTCTCGCAGCTGCGTTTGGATCTGAAGCCATGCAGCAGAGGGGTCAGGGATGTTGTTCTACTCCAGGTGTTTCATCATGGAGCTGACCATGACATGCTCCAGGATCTTGCAGGCAATGCATGTCAGGAAAACTGGCCTGTAATTGGTGGGGTCATAGTTCTCTCCCTTCTTGTAAATCGGAGAGACTGGGGTGTCCTTCCAGTCTGATGGAACTAGACCGCTGCTGATCGATGGAGGACTGGAAAATGGTAGTGAGAATCGGGGCAACCTCTGCAGAGTCGAGCTCCTTCAACAACCGTGCGCTGACTGATGTGATCGGGTCCACTGGCCTTTGATGGATCCAGATCAGCCAGAAGCCGTTTGATCCCTTCCTCTGAGATGATCACATGCCGCATTTTGCTGTAAATTCATCTTGGGTGTAGCTCTTGCCTTCGCTGAACATGGCCTGGAATTGATTGTTGGGGCCTCTGCCTTCGCCTTGGGCTCTGTCAGTAGGTTCCCGTTGACTTTGAGGGGGACCACTCCAGTGTTGGAAGTTCTCTGGGTTTTTATGTATGACCAGAATCGCTTGTACCTTGGGTTGTGGTCTCTGCTGTCAGGGTGCTGTTGACATATTCCCAATAGTTGGCGCTGTATGTCCCATCTACACTTACGGACTTCTTCTTGGAGCTATACTCTGTACCCTGCTTCGTCCACGTTTTGTACACCTGTTCACCAGGCGTCATAGTTCGGGAGTTATCCACGGGACATCGAAGTGGGGACGTAGAGTTTTACGGGGAATGTGTAGTTTTGCTGCTTGCAAGAGCCTATAGTTTTAAAAAGCTGCCACAGTTCTTCAGTACTTGCCGTCTTCCCTTTAGCCTCAACTTCTTCCCCAATGTTGGTCACCTCCTGCCTCAGGCTGTCCCAGTCTGCCTTAATGTATAGGCTGGTCGTTCTTTCAACAGGCTTCCTCTTGGGTGTGGACATGTTGAGTTCTGCATACACAATGCAGTGGTCAGATAGGCCAGGCACAGTCTCCACACGTGGAACAAGCTGAGGGTTGTTTGTGAGGAGAAGGTCCAGGGTGTTGTCCTGCCTTGTCGGTTGCATCACCATTTGCTCTAGGTCATGGTCATGGATAATATCGACAAGATTATGATGCAGGTCTGCGTAGGGAGATCTGGGCTTCAGGGTCATAGTGGGCCAGTCCCAACCAGGGAAGTTAAGGTCTCCCCCAATGAGAAGAATGGCATTAGGTATTCTGGCTGCCTGGGTCACTGAAACTTCCCACTGTGAGAGGCTCTCCCAGTCACTAACTTCTTCTTCTTCTTCCTACTGGGGATGTTTATCCTGCCCCACGCCCAAAGTCTTCATTAGTCCGTCACCAAGACGGACTATTGCGATGGGCTGGTTTGTATTTTTTTTTCTTTTCTGTCTGTCCCAAGGATATCTCCCGAACCGCTTGACCGAATCGCGTCAAATTTTGTGTGAAGGTGTGCCTCCTTAATAGGAAGAGACCTTGACCTTGACGTACGACCTTGAAAACCGAAAATCTATTTTTAGCCATATCTCGGGCACCGATCAACATAGGATGTTGAAACTTGGTATGAAGGTGGTTTGGCTTATGCCCGTTCTGATGATGGCATACCGATCAAGGTCAAGGTCAAGGTCAAAAAGATCGCTGGAGCCTGAAAATCGGAGGGTCATTTTTTTCTCCTTCTGTCTGTCCCAAGGATATCTTTCGAACGGGTTGACAGAATCACGTCAAATTGTGTGTGCTGGTGTGTCACCATGAGAGGAAGGCATCCGCGCAAACCATATTGCCGTCGTGACCTTGACCTTGGCGTACGACCTTGAAAACCGAAAATCTTTCAGGGGCCATAACTCCCACACCGTTAGTGTTAGAGTCTTCAAATTTGGCATGAAGGTACTTTGGCTTATGCCCGTTCTGATGGTGGCATACCGATCAAGGTCAAGGTCACGCACGGTCCGGGCGATCCGTAGGCCTTGAATGTGGTAGGGGTCTACACATTGGGTTTTAAGCCATATTTTCCACATTGGTACTTGACAGAAGCGCTTCAGATTGTGTGTGGTACTGTATACCCTAGAGAAGAAAACATCCGAGCATAAATTATCACCATGCTGACCTTGACCTTGAAGTGTGACCTTGAAAACCGAAATTTCCTTCTTTGCGCTATATGTTTCTTCTTCAAGCTGTATCTCGTGAACTAGAAGACAGAATCCCTTCCAATTTTGTGTCAGGATGTGACACTCTACGGGGTGTCGCAAGTGCGTGGCATTGCTGGTGACGGACATGTCTGCCGCTCGGCGACGCCCTTGTTTAGACTGCAACTGGCGCACAGGGTGCATGCTATGTGAGTTCGTGTCATCCATCCCACCGGCACAACATGGCCTACTCCTACCGATTAGTGGAATGGGCTATAACGTGTGCGCAAGATCTTTGTGCATGCGTTTGCACACGGGACCTCGGTTTTTAAGTCTCATCCGAAGGACTTTTTCCCCAACTGACGTCAGGTACCCATTTTACACCTGGGTGGAGTGAGGAAAATAGGAGTAAAGTGCCTTTCCCAAGGACACACCACTGCGACCCCAGCTGGATTCGAACCCACACACTCGCAAACCTGACGGATTACGAGCCAGCGACTCTTTCCAACTGCGCTACAACTTTAGGGCGGTAGTAAGAGCACACATTGACTGCTCTCTTCCCCCGAAGTATCTTTATAGATAACCTTTACCTCACATTAGACATTAATCTTTTAAGCTAGTTTTAAGCAATGGTGCGTAAATCCAGAGATGTTGAAAACTGAAAAGTAAATCCTAATGAGCAACGCGTTTCAGACTCTGCAGCATCTATGGTCTATGACCAGAGATAGCAGCCTCGTTTTCAATTTCCAAACTTTTTGTCTCTTTACCGCGAACATCAAACACAGGAAGCTGCACATGGCGATTGATGTCTTGGCTTGAATTAATTCTGACGTAGATGATTAATTAATTTTAGGCTACTTACCAGACAATTTTAGTCATAAGTGGAAGACGTTTGTCAAAGGACCATCACAGCAGAGAACAGTTGACCAGTGTATCCCGTTGTAAGGTAAATGCTAAAACGTTGCTGGTTTTTTTTCCAAAAACGCTCAGTCACTGTCTTGGTGACTCGAAACCGGTGACTCGGTCACTGTGAAGTGTCACTCGCACGCCACGTGTAGAGGCATAAAGTGTGCATTTACTTCTATTAAAAAGAAGCTGGCCACCACCACAGAAGAAGAAGAAGGATTGAGAGGCCTATACATTTAGGCAGCCAACTTCATCACGTTGACGATTCTGCTGCATTTTAGGGGGTAGTACGAAAAAGAGAGATGACGGCAAGCGGCCATTTTCAGTCACTTACGTTGTTTCATGGAAACTGACTCTAACCCAACCCTAACCTTGTGCTAACCCTATCCCTTACCCGAGAAAAGCAAAAAGTTGTTTCTACTGAGTACTGATTATGCAGTGAGAATGTTTAGGCGTGGGGCAAACAAACCTTTGCAAGTGACGAAAATAGCAGCCACTCAAATTGAAGTATGATTACTGTGCACAGCTCTATCCGTCAAAAATGGCCGCGCACCACAATCATCTTTGACCGCGACCATATTCGAACGCGACCATTTTTTACCGCGACCATTTCGGGCATACACCAACAGTGCTCATTATGGGGAAAAAGAAAGAAATGATTGCAAGATAGTCAGGAAATAACTGAAGTTTTTACAGATACACAGTTTACTATGTAGACAGATATTAGTGAGATTCAAAACTGAAGGAAGTTAGTTAGATATTTGAAGATTTGATTTGGGGAAGAAAAAAAATGTCTTCCACTGTATCCCCCAAGTGATGCTGTTGAATGTTCGCGAATTAGTGGTCTGCAGCATTTTTTTTATATAACAGTCTCAAGCAGTCAAGGTCAAGGTCATGGTCAAACAATCTGAATTTCATGCACCTGCTCTTCAGCACAAAGTGCAAAACATTTTTACGTTCTCGTACACCATCCAGGGATACAGTTTTTGCTGGTTTTCATGAAAATGGCATGCGGCAGTAGTTTCTTGTTTGGACAATGTCTATGGGCTGTCCAGCACTTCGTTGGTAGCACTACTTGAAGTGGAAGGCCTACTCTCATCCTCAGCTTGATCAGAAAGCCTAATGAAAAACGAGCCTATGTTTTTTCTGACCTTTTTCTAGTCAAGGCTTCTTTTTGGGTGGCATTTTCGTTTTTCCAGTATTATTTCTTTTATTATAATTAATTAACAATGATTGAATGAACAGAAACAAAACTTGTGTTGATCGTCTGCAAATCGGTAAAGACATGAGAGTTGTTCCCCTCCTCAAAATTCTTGGAAAAGACCAATAGGCGCACACGCACATACACAGTGACACACACACACACACACACACACACACACACACACACACACACACACACACAAGCCCTGATATTTCGATAGACAGAACGCAAAAAATTGTCAGTTCTCCCAAAGTTAACAAAAACATATGCCGAGCTAGCCTCCAAAGATGTACCTGTGACAGGATCTCTGTTTAGCGATGATCTGAAAGGGGCGCTTTCGGTCATTGACTCTGCCAATAAATTGGAACAGGCTGTGTCCCATACTAACAAATATGCCAATTGTGCTCACAGGGGGCACCACCACCATTAAAAAACATGGCAGCCAGACATGAGGGGAAGGGGCCGTGGCTGGACCAGTCATCAGACACCGACAACAAGACAGGGCCATGTCAACACCAAGCAGAAGGCCTACCACCACGAGCAGGCACGTCAACACCCCAGGACCAAACAAAGGTGAGAAATAGCCCATGGTGTTCTATGGCTGAGAGTGATATGCCTTGCTCTGGTCAATTTAAAACAATTTCTACCGGCATGGGAAAACAAAAGTTGACATATCAGGTATGTTTATAAAGTATGGTTCAAGAAGTATAAGTCCCTCTATTTTGTGAGAAAGAGTCAAACGTTCCACCAAACAATCAAGTTCAAGGAAACTTATTTGAAGAAATAGCGATTGGTAAACTTTTAGAAATGAAGGTGATTGAAAAATCAGAGCATGAAGCTATACCAATCATATCACCTGTTTTCATGGTGCCAAAATCTGATGGCTCATAATAGTCTATATAGATAATAAAATGACCTTTTTTTAAAAAGTTCAACAAGCATGTGGAATACCAACATTTCAAAATGGAAAATGTACACTCTGCCCCAAAGATGGTGAGAGGTGGCTGTTACATGGCCTCAGTTGATCTGCGTCATGCTTACTGTTTGGCCCCGATTGCTCATGAACACAAACCATTTTTTGGAAATTTGTTTGAAGAGATCAGCTCTATCTCTATTTTCTTGTCCCCCCCTCCCCCCCCCCCCCCAAAAAAAAAAAAAAGCAGCTGAGGATAGATAATTCAGGCATGGTAATTTTCAAAGAATTCTCTGAATTCAGAGAAAAGTGAATGTAGGAAATCAAATGTTAGAAGGGGTTTTAAGCTTGACGAGATGCCCTTTTCCCAAGTTTGAACAGTTTTAACATATTCATCTTCACAAGCAATTGCCTCCTGGTCACCATTAAGGGCTTTTAATCTTTAGATTACCAATAGAAAACTTCTCCTTCAACTTCACCATTCAAAATGCAATGAAGGCCTCTGCTGGGAGGATAGGCTAAAATGATATATGGCATGAAATTACAACTTCTTTTTTTTTTCTTTGAAGGGATTTGGTCCAGAACTGTAAGTGTAACACTCCCCCCCCCTCCCCCCCCCCCCCCCCTCCATTCTGCTACTGCACACACACTCACACTCACACACAGACACAGTTCCGTTGGTAACTTGGTTAGAGTCGTCGACCCACAATCTAATGGGTTACGAGAGCGCTGGTTCGAACCCAGCTCTGTCCGCGTTGTTGTGTCCTTGGGAAAGAAACTTTACTACTGTTTGCCTAGAACTTTGTGTGCGTTTGAATGCGGTATGTGTGTGTGGGATGGGGGGTATATGTGGGTGTTGCTGGTAACTGGGACTACGTTTATATGGTGTTGCCTTATTTTTTTGGGTTGTTGGTAGCTGGGACTAATTTATGGTGTTGCCATTTTTGGCTCACGTCGTTTTTTAAAACAAAGTGAGTCTATAGTATCGTACATGTTCGGTTGTGTGTCTGTGTGTATGTATGTGTGTGTGTATGTGTGTGTGTGTGTGTGTGTTGCGTCCGTGGCCCCGACCTTTAACCTTAACTCAAACCTTAACGTTGTCATTTTCTCTAAACATATAAGGCGTTAGAGGGTTAAAGTTAGCAGGATACTTGATTTTGACGTGAGCCTTCAAGTCACGACGATCAAAGCAGTCAGATACATTGATAAAGAACAAAATAAAGATAATCATTTGTTGCAGAGATTACTGTTGTGCAACCTTTAACCTTGACTCAGTCACACTCTTCAAACTAAAGAAGACTCACTCTCCACTGAAACTTTAACGTTGTCATTTTCTCAAAAAAAACATAAGATGTTAGAGGGTTAAAGTTAGCAGGATACTTGATTTTGACGTGAGCCTTCAAGTCATGGCGATCAAAGCAGTCAGATGCATCAGTAAGGAACAAAAGAAACAAAGAAAATCATTTGTTGCAGAGATTACTGTAACTGTTGTGTTGTACCGAGTAGGAGATCTAGAAGACTCTCCATTAGATATACAAAAACGCTCTTTAAAAAGAAACACAAGACTTCAGGTGTGTACAAATAGGTACATTTTAACGTCGTCAACTTATATTTTCTGTAACAAATGGATGTACCGAGTGTGTGCGTTGACGGCCCGTTTGTTTAGCTTTATTTGCGCCTTTGAGTATCTCTCCCCTCGCTCTTCTTCTTCTCTCTCTCTTCTCCTTCTCCTCTCTCTTCTCTCTCTGTGTTCGCTCCCTTCTCTGCTCCCTCCTCCCCTCCTACGGTTGTTCGTGTTCAGTTGCACATCATCTCTGCGCATAACTTAGCCTACCGCACTTCCGGCAACAAGGCCTAGGCCTAGAGTCCATGCCTTACCTCATAATCAAGACGACGTACTTAACATTTAGCCCACATTCATTTCAGTCTTGAAAAAATATATACGGAAAATCCAGGGTTCGTCGATTTCACTGCCTTCGACGTACGAATCCTTTGTTAGGCCTAGACGATTGATCACCATGTGCAAAGACTGTACAGGGGAAGATAAACATGGATGAGCTTGCTGGCTGTGACCTTGACCTTTGCTTTGTGGCAGAGGGGGGGGGGGGAATTAACGAAACGAAAATAAAATATTATGACTAATATAAAATATCTTACAGAAATGTAGATGATGTGGAACAAGTTTTCATTGCATGAACAATCAGTTTAAAACAGTAACAGATCACGCAACTTCAATTATTAATTTTCTAAGAGTAAGAGGCTTAGACCCACAGGCAAAGACTAGGCCTACTACAGGTGTCCGTAGACCCCCCTTACCCCGGCGGGGGGGGGGGGGGTGGGGGGTGGGGATTGGTCACTATGTTTTTTCTGAAAGCTTGGTCAATATGCTTTTCAATTTTACTTGTTTGCCAAAAATAAAAATAGGGCTCCACTATGTTACATGCGCATACATATAATTAAATTTTAAAGAAAGGGGTAGGGGTGCATAGAAATAATTTTAATTTACACAGTAAAAAAAAAATTAATTCTGTTTTCAGATGCACAAGTGTCTACATAACAGTATTCTCTCTATACAGGCATGGGAATTGTCATGGGAATTCCCATGCCTGCTATAGTAATAAAAATCAGACGTGAGCCTTGCAGGCTTTGCCTCTTGTTGTTTTTACAATAGAGCAATGACAAAGTATTGAAATACACTTGTAGGCCCCCCCTCCCCATGTCTATGTGCGTGTGTGTGTGACAGTGTGGTTTTTCTTTTATTTGAGTGCTCCAAAATGTGGCTTCCAGTTTATGGAATGCCCTCAAAATGTAGCTTCTAGTTTATGGAATGCCCTCAAAATGTGGCTTCTAGTTTATGGAATGCCCTCAAAATATGGCTTCTAGTTGATGGAATGCCCTCAAAATATGGCTTCCAGTTTATGGAATGCCCTCAAAATATGGCTTCTAGAATGCTCTCAAAATATGGCTTCTGATTTTTAGAATGCGCCTGGATGTAGCATTCAGCTTGTAGAAGCATTTGAATTTAGCGATGGGGTTGAGGTGGGGTGTTTAAAACACACTGACGTAAAGAATCACGTCACAAGTCTCAGAATTTGTCATCAACTGATCAAGGTCAGTTTCTCTTTCAGGTGTTTTTTTGTTTCCCGAGTTTTTATTTTAGGTTTTTGACCTTTAGAGAATTCTGGTTTCAGGTTTTGGGAACCTCCTCCCACTTATTTTGATAAGGATAATTGTCTAAGTGCATGTTTGTATACATTGTGTGTGTAACAGATATACCCCATCACCTCCCGCTTAGTTTGATAAGGATAATTGTCTAACGTGCGTGTTTGTGTTTGTGTGTGTTATAGACATACTATCAGCTCCCACTTAGTTTGATACGGATAATTGTCTAACGTGCGTGTTTGTGTAGCAGACATACCATCACCTCCCACTTAGTTTGATAAGGATAATTGTCTAAGCGTGTGTGTTTGTGTGTGTTACAGACATGCCATCAGCTCCCACTTAGTTTGATACGGATAATTGTCTAACGTGCGTGTTTGTTTGTGTTACAGACATACCATCAGCAACCATCGACCAGCATGGAGACAGATGCTAGTGAAGAAAGCGAGTATCCCCTGTGCCTGGACATCTTAAAAACTCCCAAGTTCCTGCCCTGCTTCCACATGTTCTGTCATCACTGCATTGAAGGTCTGCTGAAAGGAAAACCAGGCGCCACCTTCCCCTGCCCTTCGTGCCGTGAGACCACCACTCTGCCACCAGGGGGAGCGGCTGCTCTGAGGACGAACTTCTACATCAGGACTTCGACTCCAAGTTCACCTACGATGACATGCTTAGTTCAGGAACGGGCAAAGACGTTTTGTCGTTTGTAAAACGTGGAGGTGCCAGCCAGTCAGCTGTTGAATCTCCTTAACAGAGCGTCACTGAGAACAAAGACGCAGACAACTCCGACCTGATCTTCACCTCACCTCGCTCAGTCGATCTTGATATTATGAATCATGATGAATGACGGCCACAATGTGACTACTAGGGCCACGTGGGTTCACTCGATTTTGTAAAGCCCCCTGGAGATGTAAGGTTTCTGACACACAACGTTCCAGTGCCTACCAAGGACCCAGACAACTAGCCAAGGTGTTCTCTCTGCTGCTCATAGTATGAGCCATGATCCACCTTAAGTCTCTAAATGATGTCCTTATGACAGGCTGGCGCGTCAAGAACTTCCGCAGAACGCCCACAGCTGCAAGCATTCAGAGAGTCAGGGCCGTGTAGTGAGCACTTGCAATGATTCTCATGGTGCGGAGAATATCAATCAATCGCTCGCCCCAAGAAGGAAGGAGCATGCCAAACCCTACTCCAACTAGTCAGGTAGTAAGAATTTTCGACATATAGCCACAACCCTGCGTTCTACTCATTACACTTCTTGAGTTGACTTTTTTTTAGCAAAACAACATGTCACGTGGATCAATGGGCCAGACATCCACAGACACACTTGATCACGTCCACAGACCATCCATATATATAAAGACAGCCTCAAGCTAAAAACAGAGTTCACAATCCAACATCTGCGACCGTCACAGAGCGCCTGTAAGTGGATATGCTAGACTGTAGCTGAAAACTATTTTCGCCCTTGCCTGTAGCACTTCGAGGAAGGCAAAACTGAATCTCTCCAGCTGCCATCTCAGCAGTTACCATCTCTACGAAAAACCAGAGCAAAGATTAGCTAGCTCAGCCACGCTAATCCAGACCTACCCCATGGAGAACTTCCAGCCCAACAGACCCGCTGGTCCACACCCTTGCGAGGGCAGCCAGTGCCTGATCGTGTTAGCCTGGAGCTGAAGGATAGCAACAAGCTGAACAGCGCCACACTCACCTGTAGTCTCTACCTTCCAGGGGAGACGACAACTCGGGAGCCGTAAGTTCCTAGTTGTATTTAAATATGTGCGCTGGCTGTACCCCCTGCTGCACGCAGCCCTCACGCCACTGACGGCCGTAGTTGGAATGCTGCGCAAAGCGTATCCTTCTCGTACATTTTCTTTTTAGGCTGTTCCCTGCAAGTTCCGGTCCGTGATGGTACTTCCTGACCATAAGATATATATCTTCCAACGGTACACCAACTCCCTTTGCGGAAAGTGGAGTTTTAAAATTGGTCCTATGTTATCGTCTTGTCCGAGTGTAATATTGGGAAAGCGGCCTGAGGTATAGGAAGACAGCCCCCTTATCAGAATATTAATCATGAAGGCATTTGCCTAAATCCATCTTCTAGATGATTATTAAGAAATTTCTAGAAAGGATTTTAGCCCGCTTCGCAGTTCTACTGTTAGAGCCCGTTTTTAGAATTCAAATTGATTATCTCTTTTCTGTTAAAAAAATAGCATTTTAATGTGTTTTTCTTGACGAGCATAAATAGCCTTAGTTGTTTCTTGGTCCATGTACCTTCAGCGAACATTGGTAAGATGCCCGTGTTTTTCTCTCTAGCTATGTCCAGAGCCTCGATTGGCCCTTCTTTAAACAAGCGGAGTCCCGTTATACAGACAATTTGAACTGTAAGAAGGATTTATGCATACGCGTTGTCACGTCCTTTGTGAAAACTTTGAGTGTGCCTTAGCTTTATAATGCGAGTGCTGATGTTATTATGTGGGAAGCAGGAAGAGGAGAGGGAAAATTGTACGTCTTAAAAAATTAAACCATCATGAGAATGATGTGAGGATGGTGGTGGTGATGGTTATCACTATGAATGTTACTAACTGATTAGATTCATGATTCTGTTTGTTTGTTTTGAAATGATGCATATTAAGATGATCGTGAGATATTATGATAGATGCCCACTTTACGGTGAAAGCGATTTTGACTGTTCCTAATAACTATGAAGATGCATGAATATGATGACGATGTGATATGATTATATTTTTGTTGATAATACACGTTGTGCCTGATTTTGATGATGATATTTGTTGATGAATTACACACCTGTGAAAGAATCAACATGTTGGAGGATGGTAATGATGATGATTTGATCAATGATGACTGCTTGATGTTGACCCATCACCTCGAAAAAGACTTAAGTTTCAAGACTGACCATTCTCTGAAGACTATACTTGGCAACTTCAGCACATCGCTTTCCTACTGATGTACAGAACGCAATTCTTGGATCTTTGTCTGTTCCAGAGTTTATGATCATTTAAAGTAGTAGGGTTTATCGTAGCATTTTGGAATAGACACAGTCAAATCTAGCCTAGCTGAAGAAATGCATTGACCTCTCATATTTTAAAAAACTTATAAGACCATTTTAGAGACCATATTTAAAGATTATCCGTTATAATTGAAAACATAAGACGTAGAGACACAAACACCCATACCATCAATATTGAACACAAATGATATTTTGACTTTGCAAGCTTGTACAGAAAATGCCCAGCGACTTAATGTCCCTTTCATGGTGCTGGTCATGATGAAATGGTGTGTTGTGTTGTGGTGTGTTGTGTGTGTGTGTGTTGTGGTGTGTGTGGTGTGTGGAGAGAGAAGATCCAGTCAGCATGTTTCCCACTCTGCCTTCCAGTGTCAGAGGAGGCAACTGCTGCTTTGGAGAGTTGGGCTGGAATTTGTTTAAAGTACAGAAACCCTGCCCATGTAAGCATCTCACCCCACTTCTGATCAGAGGTCTGAGTACAGTACGCCGGGAGGTCCCCAAAGCCCATCGATCCTCCGACTTGGAGGACTTGGACTGATATGTGTATGCTGAGGGCTTGACATGGCGAAGACATCCCCACCAAACTTGCATAACATAGCAAACATTTTGATGTAGCCTTGGGGTTCTCGCTTAATGTCATTTGGGTCCTGACGCAGCCTTATGCCAGGCGTGTATATGTTTAACTGGATCCTTTTAAATGACACACATTGGTTGCATTACATGTACTGATCATGTTTCATGTTGTTCTTGTGTGGTGTTGCTATTGTTTGTTGTTATGATGATGATGATGATGATGACAATGAGTTGGTGTTGTGTAGTAGACTGATTCGTCATAATGAGGCAATATGCAGGCGTCGACTGAGGCTTATATACTACGCCTTGCCGGCATAAAAAGGGCGACATTTTCGGCCCAAACTGCCGGATTGGCATGCCCCCTGTGACCGAGTCAGGAGCATAATTTTATGTTGCTATAAACTCTTAGTATGAGTTCCCTGACAGGCCAGGACGATAATCTAAGTAGGTGGCTTCGCATCTCAGGGCCAGACAGGGGTCAGATTACTTTTCCGTAGAAAGACTCATCGCTGTGTTTTTGTTGTTGTTTTTAAAAGTACAGTTCCATGTATAATATGTGGCTCTTTTGTTTTTGGTGTTGAGGTGATGATATGATTTTGTTCCTTCCAACTGACTTTCTGACCACACCAACCTTATATAATAGTATACTGGTAAGAGAGATTTTCTTCTTTGATGTTATATTTTTCTGCTGTAATGTTGTTTGTGTGGAGAGAGAGAGAGAGAAGACGAACGAAAAAAAAAAAAAACAAAAAAAAAGAGAAAAAAAACAAAAAAAAAAAAAAAAAAAAAAAAGGAAAAAGAAACAAAAAAAAAAAAGCATCTTTTTATTGTTGGAAAAGAATAAGCTATCAAACACACTTCTTTTCCATCTTCCAACAGTTAGAAAATACTTATGTCAAGAAAATAACAAAGTTATCCATATGATGAACCAACCACATAATAATTACAAATATCAGCACACACCCATACATACACACACAGACACACACAGACAGAGCGACAGAAAGACAGCACACACACACATACACACACACACACACACTACATATAATAATATAATATATTATTATATCTATACATACACTATGCACACCACGCATGCCTCACACACGTCCACAAAACAAATAAAAACACATCACTATAGCATATCAATCCATGTATATAAAAATTGACATAGTATTTTTTAACTGGAATTCACAAGTCTTCATAGAATGCTTGTGATAGATTGTTTGAAAGAATTGAGACTAGTGTCCAACGTTATAGTTACTTAATATTGAGATTCCAAAGAGCACCACCCTGAATACATTAAACGGTTTTGAATATGTCAGTTGGTAAGGGCAACATTATTTTTATGGTATGGCGTCGATCATTTGTAACAATGCATCTGACACGTGAAAGTGCACGTCCCGATAGAATTTTAAACATAAAAACGCCTTGTTGTGGTTTTAATTTTAATGAAATGGTAAAAATATCTATTTTATGTATCGGAAATTGTTAGCTTGATGATGTTAAAAGTACCGATTTTAGAGCTCGTCTATCATACTAGACAAGGTCTTTTATCTTGTTGGCACTGGCCCCATCCCAGATGGTGGAAAGCATAAGCGTATGTGAACTCAATGAAAGAAATGGAAAATATTTTACGAGTATGTAAGTCAAGCAAAATGTTTGATTTGGACAACTGGTATACCTGGGACAGGAGAGAGAGAGTAAATGCAACTGATCCGATGGAACATGAACACATAAGATACCAGCCCGCTGCATATGTTTAGATGGGAGTTATAAAAGTTTTATTTAGCCACACATTTATGTGATCTCTTACTATTTGTACTGTTTTTTAACTATTTATTTAGTCTGTGTTTGTTTCATGCTGGTTATTTAGATCATGTGTGGTGTGCGGCGTGCGAAGACTGTGAGAGAGCAAGTTAGAAGAGGTAGCGAAGGGTCCATGATGTCTTATTGTTTTTGCGGCTTCCGTCTTTGTAATTTGGCTTCTCGGTTTAACTGATGTTTTTCTATAGTTTTTAATGCTTGTGCTGTTTTATTGTATCTTCTTTTCTTAATGCTGTTGGCTTTTGTGTGCATGCTTAACAGCAGATTTCTGTACCACTCAATATAATAAAAAGACTTGTGGTCTTGAGAATCCTGTGTGTGGTGTGCTGAGAGAGAGAGAGAGTACATAGTACAGGGGATTTTTCCTCTCACTTTTACACTAGGTCTTACGGTCTGACGTTGGAGTCTTTCGTCTATGAGACCGATAAACCAAGGTCCGTTGTGCCCATGCACTTACACACTTAAAGCCAGGGCAACGAAAAAGTTGTCATTTGGTCAGAATGTACCCCCCCCCCCCCCCCCTTCCCTTTCCGTGCTCATCAGTCCACAAAAATCGCGGTGGAAGCACCCTGATTTCAACAGATACTCCTCTGTGACTTTAAAGTACATAATACCGTAACACCAGAGAGACAGACACAGTGAGAGAAGAGTATGTGGCATGATATACTGTGATCTCCAAATAGCAGGCATGCCATCTTGCTATTCGTAAAAACGGTTTTAAAAAATGTTTTAGTCCAATGCCTTAAGTGGCCAGAACCTCCCCACCTTCCACTGGCCTAAGGAAAACGTAAGGAAGGATACGGCATGGCTGGTGCCCCAAGGCAACTTGCCCCAAGGCTGCAGCCCAGAGCGTGCGGAACTGCCTTTTTGAGAGATATATGTACATTATTCCTAAAACTTCTCTGTAAAATATGTGTAGTACTGTGAACTTGCAGTTCAATTTTGACACAAAAAGTACACATCCCTGGTTGGGATAATGACTAAGAAACAAGTTGTTATTCAATTTCAGGTGGTATATGTAAATTCGACCATGAGACTCAGGAAGTAGATCCTTTTTCTGATCACCAATCATAAAAACAGGGAATTCTGGCTTGATGATTATTTGATTTTAAATTAACTTAATTGCAGCAAAATTAATATGAATATACGTTGGAATGTTCTCTTTATGTTGTTTGATCAGAACTACCGGAATGGTAGTTTTAATTTTGACTAAAGTTTACATGTGTTGGAGAATTGACAATAGATAATCAGTCCATTTATAGTCGGTGTTGGTAGGCTATATAAGTTGTAACCCTAGGCAAGAATCATCTATCCGTAACTGTTATAAAAGAATGTTCCCACATGGCTTAGGCGAGACGTAAACAAACAAAAATAAAAA
>CM065702.1:44873196-44890561 GCA_017654935.2 Phymorhynchus buccinoides | reverse complement strand
CACACACACACACACACACACACATTTATTTAAGTACTTAGGAAACGCCGGTAACTTGTTAACAGCCTAGAAACAGTAACGCCTAGAAACGGTAACGCCTAGTAACGGTAACGCCTAGTAACGGTAACGCCTATACAGCAACGCCAAAGTACTGGTAACAGCTGATGTACAGCAAATTTGAAGTCGATTCGCTTTCAGAAACGGGCGGAGTTCTAATGGTCTTGTGTCCCGTTGGCGCTGCTAAGAGAGTGAACGCTCTCTCCCTAGTAAGGTAACGCATAGTAACGGTGACGCCAAGTACTGTTAATGCTGAGTACGCAAATTTGAAGCAATTCGTTAAGAAACGGCGGAGTTAGAAGTTCCTGTGTCCCGTTTTCGCTGCTCTGATAGTGACGCCCTCTCCCTAGTACCGATACGCCTAGTGAACGGTACCGCCAATTACGGTAACGCTGAGTACAAGCAAATTTGAAGCGATTCGGTTAAGAAAAGGCGGAGTGTGTAAGGTCCGTTTTTCGTTGCTGACGCAAATTTGAAGCGATTTCGGTCGAAAAACAGGCGGAGTTATAAGGCCCGTTATTGTGTTTCAGACAGACACACACACAAACACACACAAAGACACACACTTTGGACTTTCCTTATTTCTGTATACTAAATATCCCACGTTACACACCTAACAGACTGTTAAAAAGTCGAGTAACCAAGTAAAGACTATGCTTGAACATGTACCTACATAATCCGTACATATCATAGCCCTACAAGAGACGAGACAGAGAGGGAGGAGCGGGGGGGTGGGGGGGGGGGGGGGGAGGGGGCGGGGGGGGGGGTGGGGGGGGGGGGGGGTGGGGGTTTGTCATGAGAGCGAGCGATGAGAGAGATCAGAGAGCAGAGAGCTATATCTCGAGCTCGGAGACGCGATCTATCGCGATCTATCGAGAAGAGAGAGACAGACAGACAGACAAATACATACACACAGAGAGACAGACAGAATAGACATAGCCAAGGGCAAAGAGGACAACTGCTGTTCTGGTTGGATGAATGCAAATGTTGTTTTACCGCTCTTCCGCCCCGAGCAGCACAGAAGAGACTAGACAGACAGAGAGAGAGAGAGAAATAGAGAGAGAGAGTGAGAGAGTGGAGAGAGAGTAGAGCGAGAGAAGAGAGAGAGAGAAGAGAGAGAGAGAGAGAGACCAGTACAGACAGACAGAGAGAGACACACATACACATACAGAGACAGGGAACTGATAGAAGAGACAACAAACAAAGACGAGAGAGACAGACATACCCAGAGAGAGATAAGACAACCCAACAGGCGAGACTAGGCCCTACAACAAAGACAGAGTAGAGAGAGAGAGAGAAGAGAGAGAGAAGAGAGAAGAGAGAGAGCGAGAAGGGGGGGGGGAGCATAGACAGAAGCGTAGATAGAGACACTAAAAACCGACAGACAAACTACACAGAGAGAGAGCAGACAGAACAAGGAGGGCATCGCCGAGCGGACAGACATGTCCGTCACCAGCATGCCACGCACTTGCGACACCCCGTAAAGTGTCACATCCTGACACACAAATTGCAAGGGATTCTGTCTTCCTAGTTCACGAGATACAGCTTGGACGAATAAATATATAGCGCAAAGATTGAAATTTCGGTTTTCAAGGTCACACTTCAATGTCAAGGTCAGCATGGTGATAATTTATTCTCGGATGTGTTCTTCTCTAGGGGTATGCAGTACCACACACAATCTGAAGCGCTTCTGTCGAGTACCAATGTGGAAAATAATTATGGCTTAAAACCCAATGTGTAGACACCTACCACTTTCAAGGCCTACCAATCGCCCGGACCGTGACCTTAACCTTGATCGGTATGCCACCATCAGAACGGTCATAAGGCAAAGTACCTTCATGCCAATTTTGAAGACTCTAACACTAACGGTGTGTGAGTTATGGCCCATGAAAGATTTTCGGTTTTCAAGGTCGTACGCCAAGGTCAAGGTCACGACGGCAATATTGGTTGCGCGGATGCCTTCCTCTCATGTGAACACACCAGCACACAAAATTTGACCGTGATTCTGTCACCGTTTCGAAAAGATATCCTTGGGGACAGACGAAGGCGAAAAAAATGACCCTCCGATTTCAGGCTCCAGCGATCTTTTTGATCCTTGACCTTGATCGGTATGCCATTCATCAGAACGGGTAAGCCAAACCAGAAAAACCTTCATACCAGTTTCAACATCCTATGTTGATCGGTGCCCGAATATGGCTAAATAGATTTATCGGTTTTCAAGGTCGTACTCAAGTCAAGGTCACGACGGCAAAATGGTTTCGCCGATCTCTCTACTAAGGAGGCACTACCTTCACGCGATTCGGTCAGCGGTTGGGGGGGCGGAGATATCCCTTGGGACAGAACAGAAAACAACTAAAAAAACAAACACCACCAAAACCCAGCGCATCGCAATAGTCCGTCTTGGTGACGGACTAAAAAGACAGACAGAGAGACATACAGATTCCCCCTGCCCGTCCCCCCCCCCCCCCCCCCCCCCCACCACAACCATCATTAATGGAAACACATAGCACACACACATGCACGTACAGGGCATAAGCATGCACACACCCACACACACACACACACACACACACACACACACTCAGGAACACACACCAAATTACACACACACCCACACACACACACACAATTTACTTAACGGAACCATCGATGACACCTCACAAAGTGCACGAACAGGTAACATGCCACAACCAAAACAAAAAACCCCACACACAACAACACACTACACGCACACCACCCACACTCAGAACAAACACCGCACACACGACTCAGGACACACACACCACACACACTCCAGGAGCACACACACACACACACACACACCACACACACACAATGTACTTCACGGAACATCATGAGCCACACATGCGCGCACTAGGCATACATGCACACAGCCACACACACACACACCCAGGACACACACACACAGACACACATCCAGGACACACACACACACACTACACCACACACAATGTACTTACGGAACCAATCTGAGCACACCATGCAGCACATGCGATACGCCCCACACCACACACCCATGAACACACATCACACACAATCCAGAACACACACCACACACACACACACACACACACGCACACACACACACACCACACACACACACACACAGAACACACACACACATACAATTCTATGATCCAGAAACAAAAGTATATAAATAAATAAAATACAATAGGTAGCTGACATCAAGGGTGCATCAATCAGTCCGGAGGGGTGGGGGGTTCCAATGGCTTGGGGTTTGGGGCGGTCGGGGGGTTGGGGGGGGGGGGGGTGCGAAGCCCCTCAAATTTGTTGTTTTTTTGGCCCCCTCCCCCCCCCATGTAATTTGATATAACTATGCAAAAAGGCAACATTCAAACTCAGGCTTGAAATTACATGAGATCATGATTTCCGAAACCTTTTCTGTTGTTTTCTCTTTTACACCGGAACCCTGTACCCACCCCCTCTCCCCCCTCCTGATCCGCACTCTGTGACACAGAGTCTGTACGCGGAGAGAAAACTCGACAAAAAGCAATCAAACAGCCCTGAGTTCCCACCCCTGCTTGTGTTACTATAATACGTCAGAGGACACCACCATGGACTTCAATTGCCAAACAACTAGCTGAGGCTCTTCTATATTAATTTATCAAGCCTATCTACCCCCTTCCCCAGCCTCCTCCCAAGCACACACAATACACACACACACACACACACACAACAACACCACATACACACACACACACCAAACACACACACACACACACACACACACACACACACACACATCCACACACTCTTCTGCATAACCGTTATCTACTCGTCTCTCCTCTCTCTTTTCCCTCGAACGTTGCATTTTTATATCCTCAGATCACTACTACATGATTGATGACCTTCATCTTACAGTAAAGCTCTCTCTCTCTCTCTCTCTCAATCTCGTCCTTCTCCTCTCTCTCTCTCTCTCTCATCTCTCTCTCTCTCTCTCTTACAGTTAAAGCATCTCTGTCTCTCTCCTCTCTTTCTTCTCACCCCTCTCGTCTCTCCTCTCTCTACAGGTAAAGCCCTCTCTCTCTCTCTCTCTCTCTCCCTATCTCTCTCTACATTACATAGGGCTCCTCTCTCTCTCCCTCTCTCCTAATGCAAACATATTCTTGTTCTTTCATTTTTTGTTCACCTTGTGTGCACTGCACCTCCTCCTATGTTATAGAACCTGGGGCCGTGAACATTAAAATTGTGTTCAGTTGTTTCTCTCTCTCATCTCTCTCGTCTCCTCATCTTCTCGTCCTCTCTCTCTCTCTCTCTCGCCTCTCTCTCTCTCTCATCCCCACACACACACACACACCACACACACACACGCTTGCACGCACCCCATGCACTGACACACATTACAGAGTGAATTGTGTTCAGACACACCAGAACCATGCACATACGCATGCACGCAGGATACACACCCACACCACGCACGCACTAGCATGCCCACGAAGAAACGCAGCACACATACCCACACCACTGACTTCCTTTGACGCACGCACACCAGGACTTATCCTCACGCATGAGAGTACTTTATGACGCTTTAGAGCGTAGCGGGGAGTGGGAGGGAAGTTGGGGTGGGGGGTGGGGGGTGGGGGGTTTTACAGGGTTCCGGAACCCCTCCCCTAAAATATAAAACCAAAATTGAGAATAATAAAAAGAATGTGAATCCATGCCTCGTGTTATTTCAAGCCAAGGTTTTACCTTTTTTTCTCGCAGGAGAGCCCTTCTTTGCTCCTTTTATATTCAAATGACCCCCCCCCCCCCCTCATTGCTGGACTGCTGATTCTACCTCTCAGGGAAGAGGGGAAGAATGTGAAGACTATATAGTCTGTGGGGAAACATAAAAGAGCCCTCAGTTTCCTGCGCCGTAACTCAAAGATCTGTACACAAAGACACGATCATGGGAATAAGACAAACACCTGGAGAGTTTACGGTTAGCCGGGCTGGATAGGTTATCGTTCGTGATCCATTAACAATGGGCGGCTCTATCCAAAGACTGAATTTGAATCAAGGTTTTTTAAATCCAGATTCAAATCTGAGTGGCTTGGGGCAAACTTTTTTTTCTGTTTTCTATGTTTGTAGTTGCAGTACAACACAACAGCCGCTGAGCATTTGTCACAGTCCTGTTCATTGCGTGGTTTTTCCATCTTGCCTTTATCTTCTACTATTATTTGAGTGCTGTGTTTAATTATGTAAATGGATGAAATTAGTGTTAAATTAGCAAACGACTAGGATGAATACTTCATCTGCAGTAAGAAAGGCAAGAACAGAAAAATTGAACAGCCGAGAAATGGAGGGGGGGGGGGGGCGCATCTTTACCTGACGCAGGGTTTTGTCTCACTACTCATATAGGGAAAATGGCCGCTTGTTTAAATACTTATACATCTAGTGTTGTTACTGATTCGGGCTTTGCTGGTGTTTTGCCCTGCCTCATGGCATTGCCTCCAGGAATCGTTCCCACCATCTTTATCTACTAATGTCCCATATTTGTGTCCTGTTCCTGCCGGGGGAACGAAAAGCATAATTTCATCAGCTTGTCTGTCCTTTTCCCCATTACAGTGTCTTTGACTTTACCATCAGAGTAAAGAGGAGCCAGCTCCTACAGCCACCATGGTAAGCCCATTGAATGGAGTATTCTCGCTGCCTGGGGATCCTCGTCTACAGAGAGACATGAATGAAAAGAAACACCCGAAAGGTGCGATGGACCCAGAGATGCACCAGCCACACCCGCTGCCCTATCGATACGAGAGCAAGCCCTGGGATCCTCATATATCAGAGCATACATCAGAAACACTGTTACCCCTAACAAATCTTGAGTAGTCCTGGATAGCTGAAATGAGTAGTTTTTGGTGCAAAATATGTATTTTATTCATTAAACCACAAACAATTTTCATGAAAATTGAGTATTATAACTATTTTTTATTCAAAATTTCAAGAGTAATAGAGGTCCAAATTGGAGTAAATACTACTCGAAAAGAGTAAAGTAAACAGGTCCTGATACATCACTAGAGATGGTCCAGCCAGGACAGCCAGATTCTCGTGGCAACAACAAGTTTACTATAAAAATAATACACCCAGCTGCGTGACAAAATGTTGGGGGTGTTGCCAGTGGGAAATTCCTGAAGAGCGGAGAAAATATAACTGCTTATGCCTCCTACTGCCAAATCACACAATCTGGTTGACTTGCAATCCCCGCCAGTAACTGCGCCCCAGCGACCCTAAACTCGGGAACACAGGTCACCAAGAAAGAACCAACCATACTGTCCTCTACCACTCCTTCTTTCCATGGGGAACGACACTAACAGAGAGTGAACCTGCTCCCCGCAACCCTGACAGAAACCACATGTCCGAAGCATTCATGTTCGGCCTCGGTGCATCACACTCTCTGGTGGCATTAACATCAGCCCCGCTTTATTTCTGCTGAGCTCCTAGTGAATGCAAGCAGCCCACGTTATTTTAACACAAGTTTTAGGGCTGAATTTTTAATCTCAGATTTTATGAGGCATTGAGAGCACTCGCCACCTGCCTAGCGTGTCAAAGTTTGGGACTTCAAACGCCAAATATGGCCCTGTCCACTTCAAGAAAGACGAAGAAGAAGAAGCAGAAAGAAGAAGAAGAAGAAGAAGAGAAGAGAAGAAGAAAAGAAGAGCAATAAGAAGAAGAAGAAGAAGAAGAAGAAAAAGAAGAAAGCATTTAAAACAGCATCCTTACGATCTCTACAATCTTTTCGATACAATTAGCATCAATTATGTGCACAGAATGGGTGAAAACAAACCCCCCAAAATGCCCCCACATAATGTATTTTTTGACATCACTCCTCTACGAATTTTTGTTGTTTTTTTTTTTCAATGGAATGCCTGGGGCTATACTTCGGAGAGATAGACAACACTACAATGTCCAAACCAAAGTCCACAACAGCTCACTCTAGTAACAAGTATTTATTAGTAGTAGCACGGTGCTAACTCCCCAGAATGAACAAAAAAACAGGTCAGGTCACCGACGCAAATGGTTTGTAGCGTCTGCCTTCCTCTCATAGTGACACACCAGCGCACAAAAATTGACCGTGAGTCGGTCACCCGTTCGAAGACAGTCCTTGGGCGACAGAAGGAGAAAAAAATGACCCTCCGATTTTCGGGCTCCCAGCGATCTTTTGACCTTGACCTTGATCGGTATGCCATCTATCGAACTGCCAATAAGCCAAACCACCTTCATACCAAGTTTCAACATCCTATGTCGATCGGGTGCGCCGAGTATGGCTAAAATAGATTTTCGGTTTTCACGGTCGTAGGTCAGGTCAAGACGTTCATGGGTTTGCGCCGATCTCTTCAGTACGGGATCACACCCTTCACTACAAAATGTTGACGCGATTCGGTCACGTTCGGCAGTATATCCTTGGGACAGACCGAAAAAAAAAAACCCCACAAAAAAACAAACAAACAACACAAACACAAACAAACCAGCCCATCGGCAAGTCCGTTACCTTCGTGACGGACAATGAAAGACAGAGGGCCAGGGGCCACCACGGCCCCAGCAGGGTACGGGGCAGAGCCCCCCGGTTGGACATTCAGGGGGGCATCACAAGAAAGAGAGATACGAGACAGATAGTTTACAATGATGGACAGAGATAGTTTTAGTCCAATAAGCCTTATAAAATGATTACAATGCCTTTTGAAAACAATATGGTTGTTGCAATTCAGTTCGATTTTCCTGTTTGAACGGCCTTGGAAGAAAGGACGCAGGCTCGGGATCCGGATTCGATT
The DNA here is from genome assembly GCA_017654935.2 of Phymorhynchus buccinoides. NCBI lineage: Eukaryota > Metazoa > Mollusca > Gastropoda > Neogastropoda > Raphitomidae > Phymorhynchus > Phymorhynchus buccinoides. The sequence continues at coordinate 44,882,714 of CM065702.1, read as the reverse complement.
CAAACCCCATACAATGAAGGAACTACCTGCTATTCTTCCTTCTCCCCGAGCATACGGACAGGCAAAGGCAGACCTGGTTCCCCCTACAAAACAAGTCTTGAGTAGGTCCCTGGATATCTAAAATAAGTAGTTTTGGTGTGAAATGTTAGTTCTACTCATTAAACCATCAAACGCTGTTTCACTGAAAAAGAGTAGCATTAAACTAGCAATCCGACGTAAGAGCATTTATTTTCAATTTTGAATAGTAGTAGAGGTCTAAATTGAGTAGAACACTACTCGAAAAAAGTAGAGTAAACAGGTTTGAAAGGGGTTGTTAAAAATATACTTACGATGGTGAGTCCGCTGCGCACAGACATGTGCAGCTTGCTGAAGCCCAGGATGCCCAGTTTGCCGATCTTGAGGCTGACCCCCACCGTCCTCTTCAGCAGGTACTGCAGCAGCCACGCCATCAGCCTGAAAGCGAAACAACCCTGTCAGTTTAAAACAACAACACAGCTTAGAAATGTATTACTACCTTTTGGCTTACTCTCCACATGCTCCCCCAGTTTGCCGATCTTGAGGCTGACCCCCAGTTTGCCGATCTTGAGGCTGACCCCCAGTTTGCCGATCTTAATGAGGCTGACCCCCAGTTTGCCGATCTTGAGGCTGACCCCCAGTTTGTCGATCTTAATGAGGCTGACCCCCCAGTTTGCCGATCTTGAGGCTGACCCCCAGTTTGTCGATCTTAATGAGGCTGACCCCCAGTTTGCCGATCTTAATGAGGCTGACCCCCCAGTTTGCCGATCTTAATGAGGCTGACCCCCAGTTTGCCGATCTTGAGGCTGACCCCCAGTTTGCCGATCTTATTGAGGCTGACCCCCCAGTTTGCCGATCTTGAGGCTGACCCCCAGTTTGCCGATCTTATTGAGGCTGACCCCCAGTTTGCCGATCTTGAGGCTGACCCCCAGTTTGCCGATCTTAATGAGGCTGACCCCCAGTTTGCCGATCTTAATGACGCTGACCCCCAGTTTGCCGATCTTGAGGCTGACCCCCCAGTTTGCCGATCTTAATGAGGCTGACGCCCACCGTCCTCTTCGAATTCAGTAGGTACTGCAGCAGCCACTCTGCCAGCCCTGAAAGCGTAACACAGGTTAAGTATCATCGCTTCTTTTTTCTTCGCTCGCTCGAGACAGCATCCTATCATGATTATGAGTGCAGATGCGTCATGATGTTGTTATGCGCCTAAGTAATAAATAATTAGCCCCAGCATGTCCGACTTTCGGCTGGAGGAAACTTTCTTTTGAAAGTGTTTCTTGAAAAAAAAAAAGGCAGGAGAATGGATCCGGTTAGGCAGAAAGATAGTAAGATGACAGTCATCAAAGGGATAAAGGCAGCATCAAAGTGATTGACAGATTAGCGGAAGTTACACACGGACATAAGGGTCCAGAATGTGGGTGAACGATTTATCCAAAATACCCCCCCGGGTTATCCCCAAATGGGGGGTGGGGGGTGGGGGATCATCCCTTGAAGTTAGGCTGTAGTGGGGGGGGGGGGGGGGGGGGGGGGGTGGGCTAACAGCAAACACTTGAGAATTTGTTTATTCAGTGTTTTATTCCTGTGTGCCAGATATTGTAAATGTCTACGAGTCACACTGAGATTGACGATCAAATATGCCTTGGATTTCAGGCCAGCACGTCACAGGAATATTTTCAATCGAGCACACTCATTTATCTCCTCCAAAGTCTCAGTGTGGCTGCACATCATGGCGGGCAGGAGGGGGTAATCAAAAACGGTCCACACACGTAATGTTCTCGTCCCTAACTGGTGCATTTGTACCATTTTGTTCAAGTGCTTTATTATTCGCTGTTGGGAATGATCCCTGCGAGTCCTTTTAGCCAGGGTATGACCAAGAAGAAACAAGAAGACACAATTTATCAAGAAAACGTGTGATTTTTTAAACTGTAAAGAGAAACCCCTAAAATACTCAGGTGACCAGGGACCCCCTACCCCCTGTTGCAGTTTCCAGGGACAAAATGCTTACAAACCAGGAACAGAGACTTATTTCCAGGGACAAACATCGCTATGTCATGCATCAGGGTCAAAACGAACATATTTTCGTGATCTAGCAAAAATTCTGCCACTGTGGATACTTTGGGTAGCCTTTTTTTTTTTTTTTTTTTTTTGTTTTTTTGCTTTTTTTTTTTTTTTTTTTTTTATTAAATAATTTTTTTACCCGGCCAAAGGCCGGGGTTTTTTGCGATTGGTTTGTGTGTGTGTGTGTGTATCGATTATCTTAAAAACTACTGTTTGGATTTTGTTTAAAATTGGCAGAGGGGTAGACAGCTTGAAAAGGAAGCTTCCTTTCGTTAATCAACACCGAATGCTGACCTTGATCTTGAAGTTTGACCTTGAAAACCGAAATTTCCTTCTTTGCGCTATGTAATTTCCCCCCAGCTTTGATCTCGTGAACTAGGGAACAGAATCGCGTTTCAATTTTGTGTGGTGGTGTACCATGGTGGCAATGGAAGTTTGTATAAAATCTTTCAGCTGTATCTCGTGAACTACTGAACAGAATTCGCTTCAAATTTTGGGGCGATGTATTTTATAGCGTTCCTGTAAGTGTGGAAAGTGGTGGTGTTTTATTGGGGGGGGGGGGAGGGGGGGAGAGGACATACCTCGGTGCAAGGAATTTTGCATAAAAGTTCAGACTGTAATCTCGTGAACTACTGAACAGAATCGCTTCAAATATTGGGCTATGTATTTTATGCGTTCTGTAGGGGTGGAAAGTGGTGTGTTTTTTGGGGGGGGTGGGGGGGGTAGAACATAACTCTGCCGGGTTTGCGCATTGTCACAATGCGTTGGCTGCCGCTCGGCGATTCCTTGTTTTTTTATGCCAACATGCCTTTTCTAATTCAGATCTTTTGGTGTCGTAATCCTAACACAGAAAATGTCACCAGTTGTTCTGGGATGTTCTGGATGTTCCTGTGTCACAGTGGTAGTCGCGTTTCGCTGAGGTCAAGTAAACCCGAGTTCGAACCTGTACAGGGAGTTTTTCCTCTCACTTTGCCTAGGCATAGGCCTTGCGGTCTGAACGTGGAGTCTTTCGATGAGACCATAAACCGAGGTCCCGTGTGCTCATGGCACTTAGCCTTGTGGCGGTACCATAGCCGATGAGGTTTAACCGAGGCTTGTGGTTACTGCTACACTATCTGTATTGTTAAAAACTCGGGACTTTATTTTTGTTGCACTGCCTCCGGGCATTGCAGTCAGGATTGTTCCCACCATCTTTGTATTTACAAATGTTCCATATGTGTCTATGACCGAGAGGACTAAAACACCATTTTTCATTGTGCATTCATGCACTTAGCACACGCTAAAAAAAATAAGACTAGGCAGATTTCCGAAAAAGCTTGCTGGATAACATGCTAGGGTAATTTTTGAGAAAAAGTACTTCATGTATTTTTCTTACATAATTAAGGGGTGCTGAATCAGATTTTATGGGATGCTCTTTTGTATCAGTTACCGTTTTCCCGTTATTACCACTTTTTTTTTAATCTATGCCGTTATTTTAACCAAATACGCATTTTCATCTACCATCTTCTCATAAAGTCAATCCAAAGACAGAAAGAACAGAACTAAAATACCTTCTATTCATCAGCATTTATTGTGAGAAAAGGTCAGATCTTCTTATAATTGTCTCCCCCCCCCCCCCCTCGTCCCACATTTAAATGTCCCAAATAAAATAAAAATAAAATAAAGTTACCCACTCTGTCTCTGACATTACACATTTGGCTGGCTGCCCACATGTGTGAAACTTGCTTCAAAGGCAAAAAGAACGGAACCAAGGTTCTTTTTTTCATTATGTTTTCTTAGGAAAAAAAGATTATCAGGTCTTCTAATCACTGCCTGTGACATCGTTTTTTAAAACGAAACAAGAAATTACCATTTCCCCATCCTCACGCCCACATGAAAAATAAAAAGCATGTCTGATCAGAAACTATGCACCTTATGCTTCTGGTACAGTTCATGGTGCTTTTTGATGGCATGCCTTATTCCTTATTCTGATTTTTGTTTCTTATTATCATTTCTAGTTTTGGCTGAGAAAATTGTTTGGAACTAGCAGATATATTTGAAGTGTCCCATATTTGAAGTGTCTCACACCTGATAGTGTGCATCAGTCTCATCTTGCTCTCAGATCACACACCTAAGTGTCACTATTCCGCAGTTTGGCACCACACTTGCAGGATGCCATGCATGCATGCGATCAAAACCGTTTTTTTTTTTTTTTTTTTTTTGCAACTACATCAGTTGGTTTTTGCCTCTGGTGTGGCGCTCAGGTGATGAGTCCCGCAGGCCTTTGGAACAGGGGGCCAGCGACGTTCAATTTGGGAACCAGTGACACCTCTCGTTCGATGGTCCCACCCATTGTCTCTGGTTGTGGTAGTTGTTGATGCTGGAGGTGATCCATGTTTCTAGACCAAAGCGTGGGTAGTGGCTGCGCCTGATGTGATGCAAAGAGTGCATCCTGGGTACTTGTGGAGCTTTCTGGTTGTAAGTCCCTTGACAACATGGTTAGCGTAGTTCATTGTGCTGGTGACTGCCTGGTTTGCCCTCACACACTTTGCAGAAAAAATGCCTCTGCATTCCGAACTGTTTCATCAGTGAGCACCGGGATTGTCAACCAGACCTTTCAACAGATCATGATGCTCCTTGAAGACGTTCCAGCATGTCTTTCTTTGAATGTCCAGCGTGTAAGACGTGGTGTCACTCCCTGTGAGGTCTTGAATCCAGCAGCAGCTGGCGGATTTCAGTGTCCACTGTAAAACTCTCCACATGGCATGGACTGGGATGAATTCCTTCGTTTTGCAGTCCGCAGCTTTCATCCAAACCTTCTGGCATGTCATCATGTGAAAGAACGCAATCAGCATCACAAGAATGTCTGTGTCCCTCGCTGCCACAACAATGCTTGAAGCAGTGCTCCTTGTACAGTGTAGAATTGTTCTTGTGTCTGCTTCTTCATGCTGTGCCTCCAAGCTCTCCACATCAACTGCTGGGTCAGAAGATTCCACCCTCTCTTCATTGCTGAAGCTTCCTGAGGCAACAAATTGTCTTGTTGGTTCTTGCTTGAAGGATCAGCTGTTGTGATATAAAGTGAGCAAGGTCTGCTTTGTTGTCCTTATGAGCCATGAAGTTGTCCCACTTTGTAGGAAGAGGTACATCCCTGTTGTCAACATGCCTTCTGACAGCAACTGTGTTCTTTCCACAGCGTTTTCTCGTGCCACTTGGGTCCGGATCCTCTTCTGACAGGAGCTTTGAAAAGGGTACATGTCCAAAACCCTTAGGAACAAGCAGTGCATCTTTATTATGGATGGTAATGATGTCATATGAGTCTTCAACACAGCCTTGAAGTTTCTCTTTGAAGTGAGTTCTTTTGCTAGCAAACGAAGCTGGCACCTCAATGTCTGCTTTCTCTGCCAATTCACAATATCTGGTCCAGACTTCGGACAACTGGATCACATAAGCCTTCTTTGCAGATTCTTTGAGCTCAGCAGCAAGCCATCCCATCGCAAGATCAGTCTTCTCTGCTGACGTTTTCGTCCTTAATGCATTACTTTTGACTTGCTTCACGCATAATGTTTTGTTGTTAACACTTTAGATGGTTACTTTCCCTCTGGACTGACTATCAACATCAAATCACCCGTCCCAGTACCAGACCCGTACATGGATATCTTGGTCGTACTTTGATGAAGTTCAAAACATTTTGCTGTTCCACTTATTTTTTTTATTTTAAAAGTAGTCACAGAGGACAGTTCTCCTTTCACCGTTGAATCTTGACAGAAAATGCAAGCTTTCCAATCGACAGATGTGGTGGAGCTTCTTAACACTGTTGTTGATGTGCTTGGCTCGATGTCTCGTAGGCTGGATCTTTTTGTTTTCTTTGTTTTCTTTTCTAGGTGTTGAAGCTTTGTTTTGTTAGTGAATGACGAATAGCAATCTTTGTGCCACCACAGCTGACTGGCTTCCAAATCCTCTGCAGAAACGTGGAGAATTCGATCTATTGTAGGCTTGTTGGCTGTATCATCAAGTCTGTCTCTTGCTTTTGCCGCATTGATCAGAGTTGACAATCCTTGCTCGCCTGTTCTTCTTATATCCTGTTTTGTCTGCTGACAGATAATACACTCCTGAATCGAGGAGCTGAAAAGGTCTCTTGAGACTACAGACTTCTATATCATTCTGAAAGAAGCAAAAATTTAAATCCAGTTAAATTAATACTACCTGATAACAAACATAAACAAAATTGCCATTATTTCAATTAAAAAAATATTTGGCAGTCTCCATTTCCTCTGGGCTGGTGCTGATCTAATGAAAAACATTTTTGTTTCAGTTTGTGATAATTGCATTGCAAAACTGGAGCAATTTCTGTTCGTCTAGCGTTTCCCCTAGCGTGTCCCCTTTCCAAAAACGGACATGTTTTTTGGAAGGCTCTACAAAAAATCCTGGTCCCTTTTCTGAAGGGCATCCCATTTGATCTTGTTCTGCAGTCATTTAACTTTCCAAAAACACCAGATGCTAACTTTTTCGCGAATCCGCAGGTAGGGTCACGGAATTTTGAAAAATCTGCCCTGTCTACAATGGCAACGAAAAAGTTGTCATTTGGTCAAAATTTACCCCGCTCCTTTCCTTCCTCATCAGTCACACAAAAATCGGCATGCCCAAAAAAAAAAAATAGAGTGGCGCACCTCTAGATCTGTCTGCCCCCCCCCCCGCCGCGCTCTCCAGGTGGGAGGCAACCCGAATTTCACAGAGACGCTTCTGTGACTATAATGTACCTAACCTAACCTAACCTTAATACGAACTAACGAAGTTTAGCTAACAAGACAAGTGACTGCTCTGAAAAAAAATAAAATTGATTCTATTCTTTTTCCAGGGACACTAACCAGAAAAATGGATTCCAGGGACAGGGTACCCATTTTAACTGTTTCCAGGGACAAAATATCCCTTAGGGGGGAACGGTAGGCAGCCCTGGGCGACCCTCTAAAAAGACTAAAAGCGTGATTAGTGCGCTGATTCTGACGCTCTAACTTTGAAGATAAAAATAACACTGAATGATAATAAACGATTTCCTACAGTAATGGAAAATCAAAGCTCAGCTTCTTTTCTTGTGGAAGACTGTGACTCTCAAACTAGGGTGAGGTGTGTGTGTGTGTGTGTGTGTGTGTGGGGGGAGGGGGGCACTTAGAGTACCTTAATATAGCAGAGTGACGACATGGACGATGAAAAAAATGACGGTCACGTGACACATGGAGCCATTTTGGGTCCAAACTTTCTTTTTCCCATCTCTATGTATCCCCATATCTATATGACCCTGTCTCTATGTGACCTCGTCTCATGTGTCCACATCCCTATGTGACCCCGTCTCCATGTGACCCATCTCTATCTGCCCTTCTCTGTGTTTCCTATCCCCTTCTCTATGTGTACCCGTCTCTGAGTGTCCCCCATCTCTATGTCTCCCCGTCTCTGTGTGTCCCATGTCTGTGTGTCCCTAAGTCTGTATGTGTCCTAATCTTTATGTGTCACCATCTCTACGTGACACCATCTCTGTGTGGCCCATCGCTGCATGTCCTTATCTATGTGTCCCTGTCCCTACGTTTCCCCACCTCAATATGTGTCCCCCGTCTCTATGTGTCCCTGTCTTTATGTGTCCCCATCTCTATGTGCCGTTCTCTGTGTTCCCGTCTCTATAACGTCCACATCCCTATGTCACAGTATGTGTCCCAGTCTCTAAGTGTCCTCAATTTTGTCTATGTGTCCCCATATGCCCACATCCCTATGCGGTCTCTGTCTCTCTTTGTCCCTATCTCTATGTGTCCCCATCCATATGTGTCCCTGTCTCTATGTGTCCCCGTCTGTATATGTCCCCGTCATGCATGTGTCCCCGTCCCTATATGTCCCCATCTCTATAGTGTCCCCAATTTGCCCCTGAGTCTATAATTAGGCCTGTCTCTATGTGTCCCCCATGTCTATGTAGATAAATAGCATATAGAGATGGGTCACATAGAGATGGGGGCACATAGAGATGGGGACACATAGGACAAGGGCATAGGAGATTTGCCACCAGGGGACACATTGAGACAAGAATACATAGACACGTCTGGGGGTGCATTGAGACATGGGACACAATAATGGGGACACATAGAGACAGAGGACACATAGAGATGGGAACATACAGAGACATGAAACACAGAGAAGGGCACATAGACATAGGTCACATAGAGATGGGGTTAACTATAGAGGATGTGGGGCACATAGATATGGACACAACACAGATTGGGATCTGTAACTACGGAAGGGGACACATACTTGACTTAGTCCTTTAGGCCTCCTTGGGGAGCATAGGGCCGCAACAACACATCAAGGGAACGCATAGAGAGGGCATATAGAGAGATGGTTTACTAGAGATGGGCACATAGAATGGGGAAAGCACCAGTGACAGACTGGGACAGGTAAGAAGCGGACACATCCTGACTTAGTCCTGTTATGCTCCTTGGGGAGCATAGCTCGCAAACAACAACCAATCAAGGGGACACATAGAGAAGGCATATAGAGATGGTCACATAGAGATGGGGGCACATAATATGGGACCACAGTGAACAGAGATTGGGACATGTATACGGGACACATACTTGCTTAGTCCTTTAGGCTCCTTTGGGGAGCATAGGGCCGAACAACAACCAATCAAGGGGAACACATGGAGAAGGGCCATATAGAGTTGGTTACATAGAGATGGGGACACATAGATATGGTGACACACAGAGATGGGGACCTGTAAATGAAGGGGACCATAACTTGACTTATCCTATATGGGGGCTACTTGGGGAGCATAGGGCCGCAACAACACCTAATCAAGGGGACACATAGAGAAGGGCCATATAGAGATGGGTCACATAGAGATGGGGGCACATAGATATGGGGACCTGTAATGACGGGACACATGCTTGACTTAGTCCTGTAGGCTTCCTGGGGAGCATAGGGCCGTAACAACAACTAATGAGGGGAAGCACGTAGAGAAGGCATATGGGTACATAAGATGGAGACATATGAGAAGTGGACCAACATAGAGACAATAACGGGAGCGGCGCAACAACGCAACGGGGCCAAATGGGTAGGGGCACAAACAGGTGGAGTCAAATGGGCCTGATCACCATATAGACACAGTGACTGTACACACATACTGTGCCAGTTCAATGGGTCCCATACAATTGGACACAAAAATGGCTCCATGTTCCTAAGTTCGCTACGCTGTAAATAAAAGTACTCTAGCTGCACTGTCTTAATTGTTCTAAGAATCTGCATGCAAGGCCTTGGTTTGCCGATTTGATGCTGATGACACCCACTGTCCTCTTCAGCAGGTAATACAGCAGACACATTCAAACATCGCTGGATGATTCTCCAAAATATTTAAATATGTTTTTGAAGACTTTAACAATTTGATTTTTTGTGTTAATAAGGAAATTTGATCATATACCCTGACCACATTT
>CM065702.1:44843386-44845886 GCA_017654935.2 Phymorhynchus buccinoides | reverse complement strand
CACACACACACACACACACACACACACACACACACACACACATGCATGCGTACACACACACTCACACAATTATACAAGAGTAAAATAGTTACAATATGAACATTCTAAGAAGAAACATAGAGACCACAATTCATTCACAAGTCATTCACATTCGCAATCAAGTTTGAATACAATACTGCAACTTGAAATAAAATCATACTGCCATCGACATACCAATTACATGACTAATTATAATAGACAAATTTTGCAAAAACAAAAATACCCTTCTACCTCATTTACAAGCATTTAAAGTTTACAAGACGTAGACATTCTACATACAAAATACGAATTATAAAATAATTGTAAATACATTTTTTACAAGATTTCTGCAATAAAACGGACCCCCCCCCCCCCCCCCCCCCCCCCCCACACACACACACCTCACACACAATCTATCTATCTATCTATCCATATATATCCATCCATATATCCATCTATCTATCTATCTAAATCAAAGTCTAAAGTCAAAGTCAGTTTATTTCAGAAAAAATCCATGGGGTAGCTGGGGTATCTATCTGTCTATCTATCTATCTATATAATTATCTGATAACCGGACACACACGTTCCTTATCCATTATGGCCGTATGGCCTGGAAACGCAGAAGAAGAAGAAGAAGAAGAAGAAGAAGAAGAAGAAGAAGAAGAAGTTCAGTTTAACGTCGCGTATCGGCTTTCGCCATGTACGACGGGCTGAACAAACCAACCAGGATATAAACAAAAATTTATGTTCCTGAATCACTGTCTTAGCCAAAAGGCCGAGAAGCGATCAGAATTTGAACATAAAAGAAGAAGAAGAAGACATTTTACCACGGCCTAGTAGGTGGTGTCCCACAGCCTAGTAGGGGCAGTGAACTGTTAGAGGTTCACCGTGTTAAGGGCACGGCATCATGGAAGGCGGAGCCCATCCCTCTCCTTCCGCCGCCTTTTGAACCTTCCCTGAGCGAATCAGGCACCCCTTCACTGGCTGGATGGACAAGAGAGGGTTTTCAGGCCAGACAAAAATCCGACTCTAAGCGGGACTCGAACCTGCGACCTTCCGCACCGCAGCCCAGCGCTACGGTATCGTATTATGGTTCCTCCCCCCGTGGGGATACCGGGGGTGTCTTTTGCATAAATAGTTCCCCCACCTTCTGGAAGTTCTGTGCTAGTAACTTCCTCTAATCCGTTACTCTCTTTGACTCTGCCTTTTCCCTTTTGCTTACTGTCATCTACTATCTTTCTGCCTTTCCGGTCCATCCATTCTCCTGTCTTTTTTCACGAAACACTTTCCAAAACAGATTTCCTCCAGCCGAAGTCGGTCTTGCTGGGGTCTAACTATTTCTTAGTTAGGCGCATAACGGCAGCATGACGCATCTGCGCTCATAATTGACAGGAAACTGTCTGAGCGATCGAAGAAGAAGAAGAAGAAGAAGAAGAAGAAGAAGTATTATGGTTCCCAGTATTTATTTAACCCTTTCACCGCCAAAGTCCCATTTTAGCACCACAGTGATTTAACACCTATGTCACTAAAAGGCATCAAATTGGGGTCTATTATCCAAAGAACCTATTGTCTTAGCTTCGGGAAGTAAGGATAGACCTTATTTTTATATATGTCACAGAATAATACTGCAGATGGAATTTGTTTTCTACCCAGGTAAATTAATGGACATTTTTTGGCTGAAATGTGGCTGGCGGTGAAAGGGTTAATTAATGGTTCTATTTCTCGCCGTTTCCCATCGAAAGCTCCTCGCAAATCGACTGTTTAGTTTGCACAGTGGAGCCTCCCTTATAAGAACACCCCCCCCCCCCCATCCCTTTTATAAGACTCCCTCCCACTTAAGACCTACTTCTCTGAGACACTGCCCTTCTTTGTAAGCATTAAAATTACCTCCCTTATAATACCCCTCCCACTTAAGACCTACTTCCGAGACATTGCCCTTCTTTGAGACATTCCCCTTCTTCCCACTTAAGACCTACTTCAAAATTACCTCCCTTATAAGACTCCCTCCCACATAAGACCTACTTCTCTGAGACATTGCCCTTCTTTGTAAGCATCAAAATTACCTCCCTTATAAGACCCCTCCCACTTAAGACCTACTTCTCTGAGACATTGCCCTTCTTTGTAAGCATCAAAATTACCTCCCTTATAAGACCCCTCCCACTAAGACCTACTTCTCCCACATAACCTCCCTTATAAGACCCCTCCCACATAAGACCTACTTCTCCGAGACATTGCCCTTCTTTGTAAGCATTACAATTACACCTCCCTTATAAGACCCCTCCCACTTAAGACCTACTTCTCTGAGACATTGCCCTTCTTTGTAAGCATTAAAATTACACCTCCCTTATAAGACTCCCTCCCACTTAAGACCTTTTTTTCCAATGATTTTGTTTCAAGGTCTTCATGTAGAGTGGCACAGTGGTAGCGCGTTCGCCTCGTGTCAAGTAAACCCGAGTTCGAACCTGGGTACAGGGGATTTTGT
>CM065702.1:44823386-44825886 GCA_017654935.2 Phymorhynchus buccinoides | reverse complement strand
TTTGCCCATGAGACGAGCGTTAATGTCTAGCATTCGTCTCATGGGCAAATTTGACTGAAATTTTCTTTATTTCATGAGATAATTGGGGTGGGCTTCTTACCCGCCCATGCGCTTTTTACCCCGTCTTCCCCTACGGCGCAAAAGGAAGGAAGGAAAGTGGCAGAGTGGTTAAGACGTTCGTCTGCCGATTTCAACGCGTGACTATAGCAGCGTGAGTGACCCGGGTTCGAATCCCGGCCTCGCCCTTTGCCCTTTAAACCATAAAAAAAATATATTACCTCGCCCTTTCGTTCTAGTTCGACAGGAAGGAACATCGAAGTGAACGTCGAGGCCTTCGGATGGGGGACTTAAAGCTAGTCTGACCGCCCGTGCGCGCCTTAAGCGCGTAAAAATCCTACGGCAGTTGAAAGTCGGTAAGAGCAGGGAGAAATCCCGCTGCCTGGTATGACCGAATTGATGGCTAGGTTTCACAAGTCTGCCCCCCCCCCCCCTTCTCACCCGGCCGCCTCCCCCACAAAAAATAAGAAGGTAGGCGCTGCGCTTGCGGCGATGCGCTCTCCGGGGGAGAGCAGCCCGAATTTCACAGAGATAAGTCTTTGTGACTGGAATATACCAAATACCAAATATCTTCTCGTTCTTCTGCGCTCCCAGGCCATATGGCCGTAATGGGTAAGTACATATGCGTCCAGGCCATATGGCCACAATGGGTAAGTACGTATGCATCAGGTTTTCAGTTTTCACTGGTCTCCCCGCTGCATGCAGCCGACACATTCCGATTTCGGAGGAGCTCAAAGAAGAATTTTTTTAAATTTTTTTTTAAAGGCAGGAGAATGGGGCCAATAAGTCAGAAAGATAGTAGGTGATAGAAAGCAAAGGGGAACGGCAGAGTCAAAGAGAGTGGCAGTTTAGAGGAAGCTACAAGCACAGAACTTCCAGAAGGTGGGGGAACTATTTGTATGAAAGATCCCCCGGTATCCCCACGCGCACGGCGAGATACCAATACCAAATATCAAAGAAAACGAGATGATGCATCCATCTACACGTTCCTTCAGTTCCACTATAAAATTCAAACGGTACAAGAAGACAAAACAAAAACATTGATATAGATTGTCTCCTCCGAAGTCGGAGTGTGGCTGCCCACGTGGCGGGGTAATCAAAAACGTTGTCACACACGTAATGTTCTCATCCCTAGCTGGTGCATTTGTAGCGTAGTGTTCAATTGCTTCGGCTGTTGGGATTATTGATCCCTGGAGTCTTTCAGCCAGGGCATAACAACAACAACAACAACAACAACAACAACAACAACAACACAACAACAACAACAACAACAACAACAAATGAATATAGATTATCATTTCAGTGAAATAGCACTTCAGGCATCAGCCTTTTTTTTTATAAAGAAAAACGGCTTCTTTAAGCTCTAAGCGCAAGATCAATATTGGAATTTCGGGAGCATTTTAACCCCTAGTTTCCGTCACTTCGATTTTCATTAATGTAGACTGTGGCAGTTAGAACATATATTATTCGTCAAAACAAAAAAAGAAAGAAAGAAAGGAACAAAAGGCAAAGCCTTCAAGGCTCGCTCGAACAGGCACATGTGGGACAACAACGAAGATTGAGGGGGGGGGGGGGGGGGTGTCTAAAGTACAAGATTGCCAATAACATTTTAAAGTACAAATAAAACTATCGTTAATGGATACAACTTTTTTTCAAAAATAAAAATGTGCCCGTGCCGAGAATCGCACCCGGAACCATTGGCATGACAGACAGACAATGAGCTATCGAGGCTTTCAGTGTTGATGAGTTTCTCAACTCATGTTGCCTGTTGAATACTCTCTAACCCACTAATCTAAAATGTTATCTGTTTACAGTGTTGTTTTAAGTATTTAATTATTCAAATCATTATTGTTTGAAAGCTTGCATAAACATCTATGTGTATTGAAAGTTTGAACAATGTACGCCTTCTATTTCCCGAGAAAATGCCAACGTTAAAGTTTGGAGATTAGACCACGGATGCGACGCAACACACACACACACACATACACACACACACACACACACACACACACACACACACACACACACACACACACACACACACACACACACACAATATACACACACACACACACACAAATTATTTACCAACAATCTCCCAAATGAAATGGAAGATGTGTATCATACAGGAGTTACTATAAAAATCAATAACGAGTTAACAGTCAACATTTTGTCTGTCTATTTTCCAAATGGTCCAAACAATGATAACACTGACTGGATCAAACACCTCGATACAAAAAATCAAAAATGGATTATTTTGGGAGATTTTAATGCGCATGCTCCGTTCTGGGAGAATGTACAAAGGTAACCAGTAATCGTCTGATTGAAAACATATCTGATGCAAACTTGTATTTATTGAATGATGGTTCAGTCACTAGAATACCAGATGTATCTACTCACAGAGCAACTTCGGTCGATTTGTCACTCATTTCTCCGGAGTTAG
>CM065702.1:44818386-44820886 GCA_017654935.2 Phymorhynchus buccinoides | reverse complement strand
CGCACATAACCACCTTCGCTCTTGCTTTCTATTTTATTTTTCCCTTCTCTTTTTCCCAGAAGGCATACCCAATTAGTGACTATTCTTCCGGTTTCCGGTTTTCATCTCCAAGATGTTCGCATGCATCGATGGTTAGAAACCTCTGGGGAATATACGTTAGGGCCCGGGTTCAAAGATGTTCGCATGCATCGATGGTTAGAAACCTCTGGGGAATATACGTTCACATAAGAAGCGTAAGTTCTGTAGGGAAAACCCTAAACAAGAAAATTCAGTTGATAAATATCAACTAAAAGGAGGCCAAACAGTGTTAACATTATGTAGAAGAGTGTATTGCACTTCAAATGTGTATGAACATGAATGTCTTTTCAAAATATCTTCAAGGTGATGCAAGTTGGCTATTTTAGAGAAGAAGAAGAAAAAAAGTTATATAAAATATGAACGTGTCATGAAATACGTTCGTCATCGACCGCTCAGACAAGAACAAAAAAGAAGTTTAACACAGTAAAGTGCTGAAAATGACGGTTTAGTTCTGTAAGCAGATGAGATTCGTCTTCCAAAGTATTTGTGATCCTAATGTTGTCATGAAACTGAAAGAAACCAGACTTCGACTTTTGAGATAGAGAGTCATAAACACAAAGAGAGTAGGGTAGCCTCAGCCTACGGTTGTGTGAATAAAACTGAAAAGAACCAACTTGGCTCATATTCATCTTTCACTGTCAACTGATTGTGTCCGTCTGCTAACCTTTGCACTAGGCCTAGGCCTACAGGGACTGACCCTGCTTCTAGGCCTATAGCTCAACACCACAGCACAAAGAGAGTCGCATCACTAAGCCTACCTAACTGTTTTGGTCAGTTGCTAGGCTAACGCATATTAATGAGTCTCTCAATGGTAGTGTGTGTATCAATGAAAAAGAAAGGGGGGGGGGGGGGGGTCAAGGAATAGTCAACTGATAAATGAACGTGAGGATAGAAGAATGTAAAATCCATCCGTAAGTATTTCTTCAAAATAAAGGGTTTGGTGAATATATAATTGGCATGCGATTATTGTCACTGCTGAGGGAGGAGGGGGGGGGAGGAATTTTGACAAAATTACAACTTTTTCGTCGCCATTGGATTTAACATATGCTAAGTGCATGGGCACACGGGACCTCGGTTTAGTGCAGAATGAGAGGAACAAATCCCTTGTACCCAGGTTCAAACTCGGGTTTACTTGACACGAAGCGAACGCAATACTACTGTGCCACTCTACACCACCTCAGTCATTGTGGTTGAAGCGTTTTCTTTTTTTTTTGTAGTGCAGTAAACAAAAAAAAGAGCTGGTTCTTTTGTTGTGAGTAAAACTCCTCAGCGTGTTTCTTACAATAACTCATCCGTCAGGGTGTCCCTTTAACGGTGTGCCATTTGAGACCCTGTACAGGTTTTTTTCACCTAAAAGGCGAGGACGAAAAATGTTATGTGTGCAGTCCTTTTATTTTTTGTTGTCATTTTTATGATGAATGCAGTATTTATTATTTTAACGATGCAATTGCTGTTGTTTTGCAAAAGTTTAGCAATGCACTTCTGTGATTTTGCAAAGGTTTAGTAATGGTGGTTGTACACTTTTAAAAAAAAACACCAGCCAAAATGACGATGAAGCCCTGTCAAGTGTTTTATCATCATACAATTGACGCCTGGTTTTTACTTAGTATAAGACAACACAAAATTTATTTTCTTCACAATACTCTTTGCAGAAGCGTAATACACAACTTTAATGTAAAATCGTTTGGCTTTCAAAATTCTCCAAATCTTTTGCATACTATTCGTATGCTATACATCATACAAATTTTTTTTTAGCAGTGCACACCCAGGAGTGGGGGGGGGGGGGGGGAGAGAAAGAAATAGTTTTGTTTCTGTGCAATGAAAACAAAAGAACCTGAGAGACAGATGGAGCTGAGAGAGAGAGAGAGAGAGAGAGAGAGAGAGAGAGAGAGAGAGAGAGAGAGAGAGAGAGAGAGAGAGAGAGAGAGAGAGAGAGAGAGAGAGAGAGAGACTGAAAGCATGAAAGCAGAGACAGAGACAGAAAGCGACAGAAAGAAAGAAACAGATAAAAAGAGATAGTATGTGAGAGAGAAGGACAATGAAAGTGTGAGTAAAGCAGAGAGAGAGAGAGAGAGAGAGAGAGAGATGTTTAGCAGACGACACCTGGAGAAAGTGTGGTAGAACCAATAGCCTACTGCCAGGCACGCACACACACAGTAGGCCTGTCGGGTGCAAATCTGTCGCTCGTGCAAATCTGCAACTCGCTACTATGAGAGTCTGTATTTGCGACAACCACAAATACTTATGGAGAGTTCACGTTTCCAAGATTTTGTTTCACAATGTCAGAAAAGGCTTTTAAATAACAAAATGCTGTTTTCGTTAACACATAATGAGAGTGACATCAAAAATAAGAAGCACCAATTGAAACAAATGTACACTTTACACATTTTCATGAAACCAGAGAAAGATGATAGGGTTAGGA
>CM065702.1:44800886-44805886 GCA_017654935.2 Phymorhynchus buccinoides | reverse complement strand
ACGTGACGTGCTGGGTCTTTAAGATTTCTTACCAGCTATAAGAGGGAAAACACGTAATAATCGTGATTTTGACTCGTGACGTGGTGGGTCTTTAAGGGCCAGCCACACGACATACGAATCGTATCTGAAGGCGATGCGATTTTGACGATGCAAAGTCATGATTTCACGCGCGAGGAATGCACGTATTTTGGGGGTCTACTCAAGCATAGTGAGCGGAAATGGCAGAATCATTTTTTTTAGACGGGAGTACTTTCGCGTGAATCATGCCTCGCGTGACGCAATCGCATCGCATTCCCATACGATTTTACGCGCCGTGGGGCGCCGGCTTTTAGGCTCACAGACGGGACATTCCATGAAGCATGTTAAGTCTTTTTTTCCCAAAAGGAGCCAGAATGGTCAGCTCATTGACCATGGGCCCTCAAGAGAAGACGAAAAAGAAGAAGAAGTGCACCTATCTGCCCTCGACTCGGTTACCATTCAGATACGACACACAGAGGAGTCTTCGAGGAAAGTGTTCCCCCACGCGGGTGGGGGTGTATA
Source organism: Phymorhynchus buccinoides (assembly GCA_017654935.2). Lineage (NCBI taxonomy): Eukaryota > Metazoa > Mollusca > Gastropoda > Neogastropoda > Raphitomidae > Phymorhynchus > Phymorhynchus buccinoides. Next base: position 44,805,346 of record CM065702.1, on the reverse strand, counting down.
CCGGCTCGTTTTGCATGACTGCAGACCCCCCCCCCCCCACACCCCCCTCCCCCCTGCAGCCCCCCCCCCCCCCCCCCCCCCCCCCCCGGGCAAAATAAAAACGCCACTGCTCTGAAACCCAGCACCGCATCCCACCCCACAGCAAGGAGAGAGGTGAGGCCAGTGTGTCTCATCATACAACCAGCTGGGGCTCTCTTGAATGCAGACTCCCAATCTATCGCATTTAATATGTGACCCAGCACCACGAAAGGGACATTAAGTCGCTGAGTTAGTTTCTAACAACAGGTTTGGAGAGTCAAAAATCTATTTGTTTTGTTTGGGGGGGGGATTTTGAATTATGGGGTTTTCGTGTTCTCTTACATATGAAAAGTTGTGTTTTACGTCCTCTCGACCCGGGTAGGCACATATGGGACATTTCTCTTACATATTATTATCTTTCCTATTTATAAAGGACAATGGTCTCTAAACGGTCTTATACGTGTTTTAAAACGAGTAGGTCCATGTATTTTCTTCAGCTAGGCTAGACTTTAGACTGTGTTTTCTCGAAACAGCCGACGTTCACGCTACTGACTTTAAATGCTCATAACTCTGGAACTGAAAAAAATATGGTTCTTGTATCATTACAAAGAGAATTGTCTGACGTTTTCAAATGTATAATGTTCTCAGCAATGTCAGTTTGACACTTAATGTCCCTTTCGTAGTGCTGGGCCACATGTTATAAGTGATTCCCTTCCACAGAGACGAAAACATTTTTGACTCACTTGAATATTTCTCCCACATCTACCTCGTGGTCTTCTTCGGCAGCATTCTCAGGCTTGTATGTTGTTGTTGTTGTTGTTGTTGTTGTTGTTGTTGTTGTTGTTGTTGTTGTTGTTGTTGTTGTTGTTGTTGTTGTTGTTGTTGTTTTGTTCTTCTTCTTCTTCTTCTTCTTCTTCTTCTTCTTCTTCTTCTTCTTCTTCTTTTTCTTCTTCTTCCTCCTCCTCCTCTTCCTCTTCTTCCTCTTCTTCTTCTTCTTCTTCTTCTTCTTCTTCTTCTTCTTCTTCTTCTTCTTCTTCTTCTTCTTCTTCTTCTTCATCTAGCTCGTGGTCTTCTTCGGCAGCATTATGAGGCTTGTATCTTCTTCCTTGTCTTCTTCTTCTTCTTCTTCTTCTTCTTCTTCCTTCTTCGTCTTCTTCTTCTTCTTCTTCTTTCTTTGATTATTTCTTCTTCTTCTTCTTCTTCTTTCTTCTTCTTCTTCTTCTTCTTCTTCTTCTTCGTCTTCGTCTTCTTCTTTTTCTTCTTCCTCTTCCTCTTCCTCTTCTTCTTTTTCTTCTTCTTCTTCTTCTTCTTATTCTTTTCTTCTTCTTCTTCTTCTTCTTCTTCTTTTTCTTCTTCTTCGTCTTCTTCTTCTTCTTCTCTTCGTCTTCTTCTTCTTCTTCTTCTTCTTCTTCTTCTTCTTCTTCTCTCTTCGTCTTCTTCTTCTTCTTCTTCTTCTTCTTCTCTACATATTACCTCTTCCTCTTCTTCTTCTCTTCGCAGCACTTCTTCTTCTTCTTCTTCTCTTCTTCTTCTTCTTCTTCTTCTTCTTCTTCTTCTTCTTCTTCTTCTTCTTCTTCTTCTTCTTCTTCTTCTTCTTCTTCGTCTTCTTCTTCTTTTTCTTCTTCTTCTTCTTCTTCTTCTTCTTCCTCTTCCTCTTCTTCCTTCTTCTTCTTCTTCTTCTTCTTCTTTTTCTTCCTCTTCCTCTTCTTCTTTCTTCTTCTTCTTCTTCTTCTTCTTCTTCTTCTTCTTCTTCTTCTTCTTCTTCTTCTTCCAGTAATGTCCACCTGCCGTTTGTCGGCAATTTTTGACATATACAGGGGTTCAAAGACGAAGATGCGCAGCACGGGATGAGATAGGATTTGAGAAAGATATTAGATACTAGAAAAGCGTTCGTTGTTTACAATCATATTGAAAGGATTCGTTGTTCGTTGTTAGCAGAAATATTTTTGGCTGCGGTGAGTAGATTTCACTAGAATTCATTTGGTCTCAATTTATAAGTTGGGTGAATGGTCAACTTAGGACGATGATTTGACCGCCAGGGGGCAGTAGAACCAGTAGGGGCTTAGCGCGCGATATTCTTGGGCGTAGTGACTCATCTCCCCTCTCTATCTCTCTCACTACGCCCAACTAAGAATATCGCGCGCTAATCCCCTACTGGTTTGACTGCCCCCTGGATGTAAAATGCGCACCCTAAGCTGCTCATTGCCAGTCTGTGTATGCTACCGATAATAGAATTGTAGACTGGAGGCAAGTCAATGTCAAGATCTCTAAATAGACGATTTTCAGAAGAAAAAAACAACTAGGGGAGAATTGTTTACTTCCATTACTCGGTCAAATACCATAGCAGCAATGCAACAATGGCGTCGAAGCTTGAAACCGCAGGAAGCGAGTCCGCGACTTGCAAACTTTTTTTTTTTTTAAAGAAAAATGAGGGATGGCCAGTGGCCACAAACTGATAAAACTTGCAAAACGTGACGTGAAAATATAAATTACATCAAGTTTAGAATGACGCACGATGTTCTAAGTGCTGCGTGTCTGCTCAAACACACGAGGCGAGAGCCGAGAGATAGTAGAGTAACTTCCCCTGTTTGACCGATTGAATTAGACAAGATCACTCCCACACACCATGAAATTACTCCCCTTAATTATTTCCGAACAATTCCTATTGAGACTTGGTCTTCTCAGTCTAATGTTGATGGCCTCTTCTTTTATTTGTGTGTGTTTCCTTTGGACAAGATGCCGTTCTGCTTCAATGATGCTGGAGTTGGTCCAGTCAAGAGAATGGCCACAGTCATGCTCTCGATCCAGGGCTCTCGCCATATACGGAACTGATGAATCTCGGACGAGGAGTACATAGAATGCCCTGTATTTCCTTTATTATAATAATAATAATACAATGAAGAATACAAACAACAACACTCAAGTTACAAGCAAACTTTTCGTCTTATTTTTTTTTTTTTTTTTTTTAAGTTTGCAAGTCGCGGACTCGCATCCTGCGGTTTCAAGCTTCGACGCCATTGTTGCATTGTTGCTATGGTATTTGACCGAGTAACGGAAGTAAGCAACTCTCCCCCATGCGTTTGGCTTCTTCCTAAGTGCATAAGCTTCAAGAATGAACCAACTTCACTCGACGTACTGTGGGGGCGGGGGGGGGGGGGGGGGGGGGGGGGGGCGGGTCATCAAGTTGATGACGAATTTATTTTATTGTTATAGCCGCTAGAGACAATACCATGTTACCGGTACTTACAACACGGACTTGTCGACAAGGCATGCAAATGTGATAAGTCATCGTCTCTCATTGGCTAAGCAAGAGAGAGTGTGCGAACATTCCGGGGTGGGTGGGGATGGAATTGTCCGTGGGCGAATTGTCCTATGGGAGAATTGTCCTGGAGCTATACAGAACCTTAATTTCAGATGGTAACTTGATGCCTTTCAGTGACACAGAAGTTAAATCATTGTGGTGCTAAAATGCGACTTTGGTGGTGAACGGGTTAAAACAAACATATGAAAAGAAATGACTAAAAAGACAAAAATCACTTAAACAACTGACAGCACAAAAAAAAACAACTTACTCCACTTTTTGCGAATCTCTTCGTGGGGCGAGAACAACAATTAAAACAAAAAGAAAAACAAGTGCAACGCCGAGCGGCTGCAAAGTCCCCTCGCAGTCCCCATACAGCATCGCCGAGCTACTCCGAAATCGGAATGTGTCGGCTGTACACATACATAAAAACGCATCAAAACAGCACGTAACTACATAAAAACGCACTTAAAACAGCACGTAACTGAATAGTTTTTTTTACATATAGCCTTGGGGTTCGGACCCGTGATTTGAGCGCGCGCGATCATGCGCACACGCGCGCACAGAAAAATTCATGACAACTGTGTTATAGACCATTCATCAAGAAATGTGAAAAAAACCTGCATTAAAATACATGCAAAACATCGCGAGATATTAGCGATTATGTGTTTCGGGTTTTGAACCCCGTAACTGGCGCGACCTTGACCTTAATGTAAAACTAAATACATCAGTGGATAGCTTGCATCTTGGCAAACTAGTATACGAAATTTGATGATGATAGACTGAATAGTTTTTTGAGAAAAACGGACGAATAGCCGGACGGACGGAGGCACGCCGGACGGACACCGGACGGACCAGACAAAAACAATAGCTCCCCGAACCTTCGGCTCGGGGACTAAAAAGAAAAAAGAATATGCACTCGCTAAGGTGTCCTTTTAAAAGCTACACAATCAACAGCTTCGACATAACCGCAGTTTGAATCCAGCATACTAAAACTCTTAAAAACCCAGTGTTTTCCCTCTTTCAGCTGGTAAAAAAATCTTATTTTGACCAGGTTCGACTCCCATACAAATGTCCCCAAATTCAAACCGAAACATCATTTTAAAGAGGAGCCTCAATTTCAAGTTGGGGACATTTGCAT
>CM065702.1:44783386-44785886 GCA_017654935.2 Phymorhynchus buccinoides | reverse complement strand
CACCTTGTTTTAAACCTTGTGGACACATAAAAGCATCGGTTAAATTACCTCCTACTCGCACACGTGCCTTTACAACGTCATAGATACTTTTAAGTGCATTCAAACATTTCCCTCTGATTCCACTAACATGAAGTATTTTCCACAATTTATCCCTGCTTACCGTATCAAATGCCTTACGGAAATCTATAAAGGCGACATAAAGTTTTCTGTGTCTAAGTAATTGTTTTTGCACACAAGCCATAATGGTAAATACATGATCTGTTGTACAACGGTTGTGCCTAAAGCCGGCCTGTTCCTCGCCTATAACCTCATTATCCTCAATCCATTTTGTAAGTCTTTTATTTAATACAAAAGTCTATAGCTTGCTACATATATTCAATAATGATATCCCGCGGTAATTATCAGGCTGATTCAAGTCACCCTTTTTATGTAAGGGCTGCAAAACAGCCACTGTCCAGTCAGCTGGAAATATGCCATTATCAAAAAGATGATTGAACAATTTTGACAGAAAGGGTAAAATAGTAGCAGTGCTGTTTTTATAGAACTCACCTATCAGTCCGTCAGGACCAGCAGCTTTCCTATTTTTCAGAGCACCAATAGCACATAGTATTTCCTCTGCAGATATTGGTTGGTCTAAATCACCATTTTCAATCTGGGTCTCTGTATTTATATTACCATAATAATCATCAAAATCAGATTGAGAATCAGCACCAGCCGAGGGCACATTATTGAATACGCCCCTAAAGTGCTCAAGCCATTGTTGGGAAGAAATTGAGTTGTGTCCTGTTTGTCTAGGTCTAACTGAACGGATAGCATCCCAGAACAGCTTGCTGTCATTTAAATTGCTTTGTAGAGAGTCAACAATATTTTCTCTGTGTTTTTTTTCTTTTATCCTTAACAATTCCTTGTATTCCCTCCTTTTATGACAATATTCCAATCGATCAGGTATATTGTTAGATCTGTTAAACTTATGCAATACACCCCACGCCACTTGCCTACTTTGCCTACATTCTAAATCAAACCATATTTTCTGTTTTTCACAATCAATAAGAACAGTTTTCTTCATACATTCACCAGCAAAGTATAAACATTCATTAAACATAAGTACAGACTGATCAACATCATTTTCTATAATATTAGTGGCATTGGTGACAATATCCTTTGCATCATCAGAACTAATCCTTTCCTTAAAACTATTATTATTTTCATCATCCCATTTGTATTTACTAACGTAAGCTTTTTGGTGTTGCTTATTACATAGTAAATCTGAGGATGTTAGTTTACACAACAAAGACAATTCCACAGCAGCATGCTTTGTTTGAATACAATGCCTGATACTAAAGTTACAACAACATGACAACAAAGATTTTGAAATAATGAAATAATCGATCACACTGGACCCACTCTCAGAAATGTAAGTGAAATCACACAGGTTATTCATTGCCTGTAAGCCATTTAGAATAACGAGTTCAAATTCGTCACACATATTAATGAGATAGCGACCAAAGGCATTGACTACAATGTCTTTTGAACATCTTTTATATGCATCAGCACGGTCAGTTCTAGTGGCAGAATAATCTTTGTCTAATATATTACATATATCATCAATTGGGTCGGAATCATGAAAGTTAAGATTATTTGTTCTAGCATTTAGATCGCCACACAAAAGTAAAGGCAACTCACCGCATTCTTTGATTGATTCAAATAAGCAGTCCTCTAAGATTGACATACCATTGTATATTTCAGTATCTTCATAATATTTGGAGTTTTGTGGAGGAATATAAGCCCCTACCAACAAGCAATCAGTCTCTGAGCCAATTAAATCACCAGCAATCTTCAGCACCAAAATATTGTCTGTTTCAATGTGAATCTGTTTCACATACACACTCAGTTCATTTCTGATTAAAAAAGCAACTCCACCAGATAACCGTCCATGAACGCTATCAGACAATTTCACACCCGGTGAAGCAAACATTTTATGTGAAGGAAAACAGTTTTCTGACATGGTATCTGTAAACGTTTCAGCAAGGAAAACTATATCGTATTTACTGACGAAATAAGTAATGTCAATTTCTTTGGAAAATCGCACAAAACCCTCAATGTTCAAACTTACTATAGACAGCACATTAGTAACACTTTTGTTTCCTGCTATGTTGACTAGTCTGTCAGCATTACCATTCTTATTAACATTAATATTATAATTATCTGGCTTTCCATCATTGGATTCAACGCTAGGTTGATTACCTGTCTGCATACCTGAAGGGCCTTGGCCTACCCATCACCTGTGACCACCCTTTCTTTGACCAGGAGTATTACCGGCATTAGCCTTCTTAGGTTTGGTAAAAATGTCATTCCACTTTTCGGAAAGCTCACCCTGCCGCTTTTCAGTCCCACCTGAATTTTGAAGACGGCGTCTCGTTTGCATCGGGGAATCTTTTTGTTGGCTGCCTGGTCGATTGCTTTTCTGCTGGCGTGTACTGCCCCGTCCCCTGCCTGCCCC
>CM065702.1:44760886-44765886 GCA_017654935.2 Phymorhynchus buccinoides | reverse complement strand
GAATACGGAATAATTAAAAAAAAGTCTCATCATGAAAATTTGAAAAAAATAACATGGTGTGTGGGTTGGTGGAATCAAAAAAAACACACACACAACAACAAAATATTTTAAAAAAATCCGACGTTTTCCGAAAAAACAAACACAAAAAGAACACCAGAAAATGTTTTAATGTATCGGAAATGGTTTAATATAATGCATCAATACGGTATGCACATACACTCACACGCGCGCGTACGCACGCACGCACGCACGCACACACACACACACACACACACACACACACACACACACACACACACACACGCACACACACACACGCACACACACACGCGCACACGCGCGCACGCACGCACGCACGCACGCGCGCACGCACACGCACACACGCACACACACACACACACACGCCTTTTTTGAAATTCAAAATTGCTCATAGATCATTTCACCACAACCCACCACTTCCAATTTAAATATTTATATCAAGGGATAAACCATTACGCTCAAAATCATAAAACAATAATACTCGTCATTAGCAAAACAAGTAAATCAATTATCACAATAAAACAAAATAAGAAGGAACAAATCACACAAACATATTGGGGATCCCAGATGTTGATAAATATGTGTGTTCACTTAAAGTTACATTGATAAAAAGATTATGTTCGAGCAATCATAAATGGATTCATATTATAAAAGAGTTAAACGTAAGAACCGCATTTCTAGAAGAAAAAAAAACGAGCACTGTAATTAACACTACTAACTACAAAAATATGTTTTGGTGTGATGTTTTTAACGCCTATGATAAATTGGCAGAAAAGGTTGTGGTTGAAAGCGCTGATAAAATGTTATCTGATGCTTTATTCTGTAATTGTAATATTCTAATAGCACAGAAGCCAGTCTTTTTTTTAATAAAATATGGATTGAGAAAGATGTTTATAAACTTAGTCATTTGCTGGATGAAAATGGCAGTTTGTTGTCTTATGATATGTTTTTGGTAAAGTATGGCATTCCTACAAACATTCTTACTTACTTCGAAATCATAAATGGGGTAAAACATTATGCTCAGAGAAAGGCAGTACAATTAACTGATGGCAATTTTTCTCCATTTTCAAACAATAAAGTGCTGTATGTCTTACTTCATTCTCCCAGAGGTGCAAGACTTGTTTTATGATTATTTATTTATTTATTTATTTATTAAGACAACTTTTATAGCGCCTAATCTTTAAGCTTTAAGCGCTTTACAGAAATCACTAAAATAAACACAATGAACAAAAAGTATACATCAAACATTGACCAACACCCCCCTACCCTGATCCCTCAGTCAATTTCTCAATCACGCCCAAATAATGAATGACATAATCTACAGTACACTTTCGCAACCAACTTGAAACACTCACACTGATGGACGCTTAAAGACGCCCAGGCCACACTATTAACAAATCACACTCACACCCACACTTATAACGATAGAGAGAGAAAGAGAACGAGAGAGAGAGAGAAAGAGACAGAGACAGAGAAAGACAGAGACGGAGACACAGAGAGCCAGACAGAGGGACAGACAGAGAAAGAGAGAAGAGAGAGACACAAACAGAGACAGAGATATATAGGACTGAAATACAGTTGCATGCATCATAAAATAACAACTTACTATAATTTGTACATACAATAGTCAAAAAGGCACATAATATTCAATATTAATAAACATTCGCACACACACACACACACACACACACACACACACACACACACACACACACACACACACACACACACACACACACACACACACACACACACACACACACACACACACACACACACACACACACACACACACACACACACACACACACACCGACACTCACGCACGCACGCGCACACACACAAACTCACACGATTAGTGGAAAAACATTAAATGAATGACACTCACACACATACTAATAAAATAGCATTTTAAAATACTTATAACGTAAAATCATTTTAAAACAGTGAGACAAAATGGGTAAGTAATGAAGTAAACCCAAGGTGTTACCAGAACTGGGATAGGAGACTTGCCAGGAATGTGTCGTGGAATATCATATTTCGAACAAATAAAAAAAAATAACGAATTGAAATTAAGATGGGCCCAAATTAGAATTGTTCATAGAATTATCGGAACTAACATTATTCTTCAAGGCATGAATTGGGAAACAACAAATAAATGCTCTTTTTGTAATATTGAAAAACAAAATCCAACACCTTTTCTGGCACTGCCAATTTGTTCAAGCTTTTTGGAATGAATTTCAAACAAAACTTACTCAAAAATGCTCAATCGCACAGAATTGTAAAACTAGCGAACATTTAGTGATTTTCGGTTGTAAAAAGAATGTCCGCACCGATGAGATTATAGATTTGATCATCTTGCTCGCAAAATCGTACATCTATAAGTGCAAGACAAAAAAAGAATCATCACTATTCATGTCCTTTACATAGACTTTAATATAATAATAATAATAATACTGGTTATTTATAGAGCGCTTAACTCCCTTTGCAGGGTGCTCAAAGCGCTGAACAAAGGCCTAAACACTAACATACAGATAAACATACACATTAAAGACAAGCCAAGAATAATCAACATGAAGACAAGTATCAATGAATATAAACATTAAAAATAAGTGAGACTGTTCATACAAAATACATGTATTAATCTCTCTCGCCCTCCCTCCCCCCCTCCTCCCCCCCCCCCCACACACACGCACGCACGCACACGCGCACACGCGCGCACACGCACACGCACACGCACACGCACACGCACACGCACACACGCACGCACACACACACACACACACACACACACACACACACACACACACACACACACACACACACACACACACACACACACACACACACACACACACACTGCAGGGTAATATAATCAAGGACTACGTGGATTAGAGGTGAGAGTATGAGGTTTCAAAAAGGTTTTCAGTTGAAAAATACAATGCCAGAATCCAATTGAAAGTCGATCAGATTGAACAACACTTGGATCAATACAAACCCTTGTTTTCTGATCTTGAATGATTATGGTCTTGACGAAAAAGAAGGGACAGAGTTTCTTCGAACTTTTGCAACAATGATAGATGTATTATTTGTTTTCTTTTCTCTTAGACCAGTGTAATTTTGTATTTTCTTTGTATGGCGTTTGTGCTTAAGAAACCATCTTAGTCTTTGAGCTAATGCTTTGGTAAATATTTGAGCGCTTCTCGTTTTCATGTATTTTTTGTTTTAAATGCTTGCCATTTATAAGAGATCCTTTCGCATATTCATAACATATTCACGTCTTTATAACGCTCCTCATTATAACTCCAAAGCCTCTTTTTCTTTTTCTTTTTAAACATTTCTTTTATAAGTTTTTTGTTTGTTTGTTGTTTTGTGTGGGGGTTTTTTGTCCTCTTATTATTCTTTTTCTGTGTCTTTATTGAATGATTTATTTACTGCTTAATTTATTTATTGCAAGCATCTGTCTGTCTTTATCAATTCGTACAAAAACAAACTGGAATGGATGTCATGCTAAATCTGTAAAATGCATGAATATATGTTTGCTTATGTTTGATATATTCATTCACAACACAAAAAAGTTTCAACACCAAACCCCAACCATCCCCCCATCAAAATAAAACATATAATCAAACATTAATATGATTACAATTTTTCAATTGAAAAGTATGACTATATAAATCAATTATATTAGAACTGAGTAAAACGAAACAAAAAATATAACTATATGACTCGAGTGCAAAAAAAGGGTGAAAATGTTGAAAACATAAACGGACAGAAATAACAAAATACAACAATAAACCAAAAATAATAAAAAATACCCACATAGGATTTGTATATCAACAACAACAACAGTACGAGAGCTTTGGTAGCAACAGACAACAACAGAGGTACTGAGGCAACAACAAAGTGACGAACAACGAGAGTAGCCATCAACAACAGCAGCAGCATTTGACAGGAAGCCAGTGGAGCTCAGCAGCAAGGTGTGAAACAACAACAACTGCCAACATTTAACAGCAACTGCCTGTCTTTAACAACAACAAAAAGGAATGCATGTAACAAATGTAACAACAATGTTTGCACATGCAACAACATTCATTCAACAACAGCAATTTTGAAACAACAAAAACAACAAAAGCAACATATAATCAACATTAATAGCATTACAACAACATTGAACAACAGCAGCAGCAACAACAACAAACAGCAAAGGCAACAACAACAACTAACAACAACAGTGCAAACAAAAAAGGGTGAACAGCAACAACAGCAACGGAAACAAATAACAAAATACAACATAAACCAGCAATAATAAAAACAACCCACAGCAGATTTGCATATCAACAACAACAACAGCAGCAACAACAACAGCAGCAGCAGCAACAACAACAACAACAGCAGCAGCAACATATGAGAGGGAATTCCTAATAATCACAACAATGTTAATAGTGCAAGAAAAGAAAACCTCACAATAATAAAATGTGAATAAGAAGCACACGATTAGCAAACCACTGTAACACATGGTTTATTCTTAACCCTTTCGCCGCCAGCCATATTTTCAGCCAAATATTTCCATTCAATTTACCTGGGTAGAGAACAAAATCCATCTGCAGTATTGGGGATTCTTCTGTGACATATATAAAATAAGGTCTATCCTTACTTCCCAAAACTAAGACAATAGGGTCTTTGGATAATAGACCCCAATTTGATGCCTTTTAGTGACATAGAAGTTCAATCATTGTGGTGCTAAAATGCGACTTTGGCGGTGAAAGGGTTAATTAATGACTACTAGCATCATGTAATGTGTATTACTGACTAATTTTTGCAGAAACTATGGGAATAAATCAAATACATATCACAATAATGGTCGCCAATTTAGGGGAAACTTAGTATCAATCATTGCGAAGGAGGAACCAATAAGTAAATTATATAAACTATGATTTCAAGAGAAGTGCTAATAACAG
>CM065702.1:44752870-44760386 GCA_017654935.2 Phymorhynchus buccinoides | reverse complement strand
CACCAGACACAACAAGAGAACTACTGTTCGAGACTGCTTTGAGCTGCCTGGAAGTTCCAACTGGGATGACCTCGGTCTTCCCATCATTCATTTTCAGCTTGTTCACAATCATCCATTTTTTGACAGATTCTATTGTCTGCTGAAAAGTGACAACAAGCTGGGGAAACTGACAGGATTGTGCTGACTGATGCAGCTGTGCATCGTCAGCGAACATGTGATGCATAACATCAAACTGCCTGATCCACTGACTGAGAGGTTGAATGTACATTGTAAATAGCACAGGTCCTAACACGGAACCCTGGGTTACTCCATACTTCAGAGAAACAGATTTTGAAACTTGATTGAGTACAACAACAGACTGGAATCGGTCACTCAAGTAAGATGTGTACCATTTAAGGACATAACCTGACAATCCAAAAGAGACTTGTAGTCTCTTAAGCAATATGTTATGATCAAGCGTATCAAACGCGGCCGACAGATCAAGTAGGGATAGCAAAGATATATTACCATTGTCACAAGCAGAGAGCAGATCACATGTCCAAGTGTTTGACAGTTGGTGAAGGCTGTTTTGGAGTGGTGTTGCAAACGTCATCTCCAAATTGCTTGAGTCTGATTTAGGCAGGTCTGCTAGCAGCATAACACACTATCCGTTATAGTTTCTTTCTTTTTTCAACATACACTATATTACACCAGTAATGCTTAATAGTTGTTTTACGCGTTGGACTGTAGAGGGGAAGTATTGTTTTTATTTTGATCTTGATGGCTTTTGCTCCTTCTATTGCCTGCTGTTTGCTCCTTTTGCTATATTTGCTGTTTGCTGTTTAATTGTTTTAAACAAGATTTATTCAAATAAAGCACATACAGCAGCACATAATTTAAATAAGTAGAGCACAACAAGCTTAGAGCTGCTTAATTGTTTGTCTGTGTTGATAAAGGCGCATTCGCCGAAATATCCAGTAGTTTTGCTTTGTCTCTTGTGAATAAAATAACGTCACTTTACACTTGTCGTGTAGTTTGTTTGCTGCATGTAATAGTTGTAGAGTAATCAGGTTTAACCTATTCTTTAGATGTTCCTGTTTTGTGAAAGCCTGGCGTCACAATGTCAGTCCCCGTGTCAACAAAACAGGGACTAATAAGTTTGTTGCAGGTTTTGTCCTTTGTGCGACTGTAGTCGGCACAAGGGTAAATTATTGATTTTGTCGCATTTTTGTCTGTGTTGGTCTTTTTATTTTCCTTGCTTGTTTGTTTGTCTGTTTGTCAGCCCAGGTCGTAACCTGTGAGCTGCTGGAGAGAATGGCTTCAAGGCGTCTGTGTGTGTGTGTGTGTGTGTTGTGTGTGTGTGTGTGTGTGTGTGTGTGTGTGTGTGTGTGTGTGTGTGTGTGTGTGTGTGTGTGTGTGTGTGTGTGTGTGTGTGTGTGTGTTTTGTGTGGTGTGTGTGTGTGTGTGTGTGTGTGTGTGTGTGTGTGTGTGTGTGTGTTCTGGAACTAGCGTTTCAGATTGTTTTTGTATGTGTGGCTTGTGTCTCGTCTTCCCTTTGTTTTGACACGCAACTTCCGCTCATTCATTGAGTAGTGCTCAGCCAGCAGCCAGTTGTCATTGTGTAGTGCTCAGCCAGCAGCCAGTTGTCATTGTGTAGTGCTCAGCCAGCAGCCAGTTGTCATTGTGTAGTGCTCAGCCAGCAGCCAGTTGTCATTGTGTAGTGCTCAGCCAGCAGCCAGTTGTCATTGTGTAGCGCTCAGCCAGCAGCCAGTTGTCATTGTGTAGTGCTCAGCCAGCAGCCAGTTGTCATTGTGTAGTGCTCAGCCAGCAGCCAGTTGTCATTGTGTAGTGCTCAGCCAGCAGCCAGTTGTCATTGTGTAGTGCTCAGCAGCCATTTGTCATTGTGTAGTGCTCAGCCAGTTGTCATTGTGTAGTGCTCAGCCAGCAGCCAGTTGTCATTGTGTAGCGCTCAGCCAGCAGCCAGTTGTCATTGTGTAGCGCTCAGCCAGCAGCCAGTTGTCATTGTGTAGCGCTCAGCCAGCAGCCAGTTGTCATTGTGTAGTGCTCAGCCAGCAGCCAGTTGTCATTGTGTAGTGCTCAGCCAGCAGCCAGTTGTCATTCGGTTGTCTCTTAGTTCCCCTCATGGCCCCACTTCGCGTAAGTTTACTTCTATTTTGTTGTAGACATATTATTAAGATGCCTATTTACATGTTGTGGTAGTTAAATTGGGGGACTGGTGATTGATTTGGTTGTTTTGGGTTTAATGAGAGACTTAGTGCGATTTTTCTCACGCCAGAGGGCATGACGCTCGTGTGGGGCTAATCCTCTCTATATTATTAGTTGGGGATAAAGAAAGAGAGAGAGACAGTTGAGTGGTCCTACCATCAGTTGTCATTGTCTCTCTCACTACAGCCCAAGTAAGAAAAGTCGCATTGTGATAAGCCCCTAGTGCATTGACTGCCCTCTGGCGTGAAAAATATCGCCATAGGTTGACCATTGTGTTTGGCGTGGGTTCCGCTTTGTCGTGTGGAGAGGACCGGCGCAAATTTGTTTGTTCAATTGGTTATTGGTTATACTCCGACTTGACATATTTGAGACTTCTTTTCTGTTTCATTTTGTGGCAGTTGCCAGTTGTCAGTGGTACAGACTCTATCTTTTAACTTTAAGAATTAGAATATTTGATTTGGCGATTTCTAGTGAACCCTATCTGACTGTATACGGTGCTGTCTTGTTGTTTTCATTTACGTTGGTTGGTTTTGGAATGTGAGTGAGACTGCTTACAATACTAAAGCTAGTTGTCTGTGAAGTTCTCAGCCAGCAGCCAGTTGTCATTGTGTAGTGCCCAGCCAGCAGCCATTTGTCATTGTGTAGTGCTGCCGGTTGTCATTGTTTAGTGCTCAGCCAGCCGGTTGTCATTGTGTAGTGCTCAGCCAGCAGCCAGTTGTCATTGTGTAGCTCAGCCAGCAGCCTCATTGTGTATTGCTCAGCAGCTCCTGTGTTGTACTCATTGTGTATGCTCATCTCATTGTGTTGTGCTAAGCAGCCAGTTGTCATTGTGTAGAGCTCAGCCAGCCCAGTCGTCATTGTGTACGCTCACCAGCCAGTTGTCATCATTGTGTAGAGCTCAGCCAGCAGCCAGTTGTCATTGTGTAGAGCTCAGCCAGCAGCCAGTTGTCATTGTGTAGTGCCCAGCCAGCAGCCAGTTGTCATTGTGTAGTGCTCAGCCAGCAGCCAGTTGTCATTGTGTAGTGCTCAGCCAGTTGTCATTGTGTAGTGCTCAGCCAGCAGCCAGTTGTCATTGTGTAGTGCCCAGCCAGCAGCCAGTTGTCATTGTGTAGTGCTCAGCCGGTTGTCATTGTGTAAAGCCAGCAGCCAGTTGTCATTGTGTAGTGCTGTAGTGCTCAGCCAGCAGCCAGTTGTCATTGTGTAGCGCTCAGCCAGCAGCCAGTTGTCATTGTGTAGTGCTCAGCCAGCAGCCAGTTGTCATTGTGTTTTGCTCAGCCAGCAGCCAGTTGTCATTGTGTAGTGCTCAGCCAGCAGCCAGTTGTCATTGTGTAGTGCCCAGCCAGCAGCCAGTTGTCATTGTGTAGTGTGCTCAGCAGTTGTCAGCAGCCAGCAGTGTGTCATCAGCCGGTTGTCATTGTGTAGTGCTCAGCCAGCAGCCAGTTGTCATTGTGTAGTGCTCAGCCAGCAGCCAGTTGTCATTGTGTAGCGCTCAGCCAGCAGCCAGTTGTCATTGTGTAGTGCAGCAGCCAGTCATTGTGTAGCCAGTTGTCATTGTGTAGTGCTCAGCCAGCAGCCAGTTGTCATTGTGTAGTGCCCAGCCAGCAGCCATTTGTCATTTGTCTCTTAGTGCTCCAGCCAGTTGTCATTGTGTAGTGCCCAGCCACAGCCATTCGTCATTGTGTAGTTCAGCCAGCAGCCAGTTGTCATTGTGTAGTGCTCAACAGCATCTGGTTGTCATTGTGTACAGACTAGCCAGCAGCCAGTTGTCATTGTTAGTGCTCAGCCAGCAGCCAGTTGTCATTGTGTAGTGCTCAGCCAGCAGCCCGTTGTCATTGTGTAGTGCCAGTGGCAGCGGTTGTCATTGGGTTGTTCAGCCAGTTGTGATTGTGTAGTGCTCAGCCAGACCACTTGTGTAGTACACTTGCGTATTTTTACTCAGTTTATTGTAGACATATATTTAAGAGCAGCCAAGGTGTAGTGCTAGTGTGGGCCTAACCTCTGTATGCTAGGTGTTTTGGGTTTAAACATGAGCATCGGGAAGTGCTCAGCCAGCAGCCAGTTGTCATTCGGATGTCTCTTAGTTCCCCTCATGTTCCCACATCGCGTAAGTTTACTGTGGGACTAATCCTCTATTTACATTTTTTATTAGTAAATTGGGGGATGGTGATTGATTCGTTGTTTTGAAGAGACAGTGATTTTTCCTAGAGAGCATCACTCGTGTCTCTCTCTAGTACACCCAAGTATAAAAATCGCGTGATAAGCCCCTAGTGCATTGACTGCCCTCTGGCGTGAAAAATATCGCCATAGGTTGACCTTTGTGTTTGGCGTGGGTTCCGCTTTGTCGTGTGGAGAGGACCGGCGCAAATTTGTTTGTTCAATTGGTTATTGGTTATACTCCGACTTGACATATTTGAGACTTCTTTTCTGTTTCATTTTGTGGCAGGTGTGGGTCAGTGGTACGTACTCTATCTTTTAACTTTAAGAATTAGAATATTTGATTTGGCGATTTCTAGTGAACCCTATCTGACTGTACGGTGCTGTCATGTTGCTTTCATTCATGTTGGTTTGTTTTGGAATGTGAGTGAGACTGCTTACAATACTAAAGCTAGTTTCTTGAAGTTCTGTGCTTCTAATTTCCTCAAATCTACCACTCTCTTTGACTCTGCCTTTTCCCTTTACTTTCTACCATCTACTGTTTTTCTGACTTACTGGCCTATTCTCCTGCCTTTTTTGCAAAATAATCTTGAAATAATTGTTCTCCTTTGAGCCCCTCCGAAATCGTAATGTGTCAGCTGTACGCAGCGGGGAGACCAGTGAAAACTGAAAACCAGACACATACTACCTTATCCATTATGGCTTAAAGCCTGGGAACGCAGATGAAAAAGAAGAAGAAATGTCAGTGCCTTTTGTTTGAAAAATACTGTTTGGATTCCAGACATATGGTTTGTGTGCGTGTTGCTTCAGATAGTCTAACCTACATTGTTTGATCTCAGAAATACGGTTTCTGTGCGTTTTGTTTTACATATCGTTCTTTGTTTTACACATTAGTATATTTTATAACGTGTATTTTCTTCTTCCCTAAAGTTGTTTTAGAATCTGTCAATTATCTGGAAAGGAGAGAACAGACTATAAAAGCTCTTACTTTTTCCAGTCTGTCTTTCTTTGCGCTGCAATGCTGATCTGGCCCCAGTACACCGAATCGTCAAACCAGCCAACCTTTTCTTCTTCCGTGTAAGGCCCGTGGCGCGTTATGATTGGACGCCACTTTGGCACTGTGTCACATTTTGATTGGTCGTCTCTTTGGGACAACTTCCTCACTGGTCCAGTCTTCGTAAGTCGTCGGCAATCTTCGGCAATCTTCGGTCGCTGTAGTCTGTCGCCTTGTCGCATAGTTAAAGACCCACCATAGTAAAACCGTATTTTTATTTTCTCTTATTTATTCATGTATGTATTTTCTTTAAAGCGCAGTGGTTTTATTGCACAACATCTGTTGTCCTTTCACTTTATTGTTTCGTTGTTGTTGTTTTTCATTCAACATGTTTCCTACACTTTCCCCCCTGCATTTTCTCGCCACTGCAAAGCAAAGCATCATGGCGAAAAAAATCATTGTCTTGCTAGGCTTAAACATCGCCATAATTATGAAATTTTGCAGACAAGAAATTAATCCAATACAATTAGAGAGCGAAAAACAAGCATAAACTTATGCATCGTATTTTCTTACTCTATAAAGCGCTAATCTGTGATCAAATATATGATCAAATCTTACTCTATAAAGCGCTAAACTGTTTGGTGATGTTCAATATGAGGAAATCTTACTCTATGAAGCGCTAAACTCTCAGGTAATGTTCAATATGTTGAAATCTTACTCTATAAAGCGCTAAGTCAGGCTGAGGATGTCTGTCTGTCTGTCCAGAAATAAAGGGAATTAACTCTACTGGTACGGCTTGGTTTCTTTGATCTGTATGTGTGTGTGAGAGAGAGAGAGAGAGAGAGAGAGAGAGAGAGAGAGAGAGAGAGAGAGAGAGAGAGAGAGAGAGAGAGAGAGAGAGAGAGAGAGAGAGAGAGAGAGAGAGAGAGAGAGTAGAGAGATTATTCCCAGGTAAAACCGGGTACAGCGTTGCTTGCCATTCACAATACGTGTGTCACTCTTACTGTGGTAGTGGCCCCAGATCCACACCAATGGCACAGGCCGTTGGAAGAAGCGAAGGAGCGAACGGTTAGACCTCATGGGAACAATTGAACCAGATGTCCAGTATCGATTTTTCTCGGTCGAGGATCTATTCATTATTCCTATTGTGTTCAAGTAAGCATAGTTGAATCATAGCTTATCTGAAAACAATGGAGGCACCATCTTGTCTTCTGTGATCAAATGACAAGAAACACACAAAAAGATGATGGAGATGTTTTTTGTCTGTCAATGGATTCCTTGCGCCTCATAATCAGATGATTCTGTTGAGCGGTTATGTTCTCTTCGATATTAAAATAGCAATAACAACAACATTAACAACGTGAACCACCACACATGCACACCCACACGCAAACGTACACACACATTCACACACGCGCACATACTCTCTCTGTCTGTCTCTGTCTCTGTCTCTCTCTCTCTCTCTCTCTCTCGCTCGCTCTCTCTTCTCCCCTCTCTCTCTCTCTCTCTCTCTCTCTCTCTCTCTCTCTCTCTCTTCTCTCTCTCTCTCTCTCTCTCTCTCTCTCTCTCTCTCTCTCTCTCTCTCTCTCTCTCTCGTCTCTCTCTCTCTCACTCTCTCTCTCTCTCTCTCTCTCTCTCTCTCTCTCTCTCTCTCTCATCTCTCTCTCTCTCTCTCGCTCACTCTCGTTCTCTCTCTCTAACTCTCTCTCTCTCTCTCTCTCTCTCCTCTCTCTCTCTCTCTCTCTCTCTCTCTCTCTCTCTCTCTCTCTCTCTCTCTCTCTCTCTCTCTCTCTCTCCGTTCTCTCTCTCTCACTCTCTCACTCTCTCTCTCTCTCTCTCTCTCTCTCTCTCTCTCTCTCTCTCTCTCTCTCTCTCTCTCGTCTCTCTCTCTCTCTCTCTCTCTCTCTCTCTCTCTCTTCTCTCTCTCTCTCTCTCTCTCTCTCTCTCTCTCTCTCTCTCTCTCTCTCTCTCTCTCTCTCTCTCTCTCTCTCTCTCTCTCTCTCCTCTCTCTCTCTCTCTCTCTCCTCTCTCTCTCTCTCTCTCTCCTCTATCTCTCTCTCTCTCTCTCTCTCTCTCTGCTCTCTCTCTCTCTCTCTCTCTCTCTCTCTCTCTCTCTCTCTCTCTCTCAGATATGTGGCCATGTTTATTTATTATGCTTCGTAG
>CM065702.1:44740370-44742870 GCA_017654935.2 Phymorhynchus buccinoides | reverse complement strand
CTGCTTGGTACCTCCGACAAGTAAGTCAGCAAAAAACGGGGGCGTGGTCATGGTCGAAGTAGAGAAATTGTTGGAGTAATGCGGCTCCAGAAAGCGATTCTTCCAGTAAAGTAAGTGTTACTTTATTATATGTTTTCACTAACAGGGTAAGACGGGGTAAAAAGCCCATGGGCGGGTAAGAAGCCCATGCCAATTATCTCATGAAATAAAGCAAATGTCAGTCACAATTTGCCCATGAGACGATGTTTAGCCTTCTTCTCATGGGCAAATTGTGACTTAAATTCGCTTTATTTCATGAGATAATTGGCATGGGCTTCTTACCCGCCCATGGGCTTTTTACCCCGTCTTCACCTATGCACGATTTGTTGATCTTTGAGCCATTATTTAATCAGCTGGAGCTTAGTGGAAGCAAGCTGATTTGCAAATGAATTTTTTTTCTAAGTGCACCTTCATACTAACATTATATTTCTGGCATGATTTTTTGGGGTTCATACCCAGCACCACGAAAGGGACATTAAGTCGCTGGGCTAGTTTCGCACAACAGGCTTGCAAAATCAAAAATCTCATTCTTTTTTGGTCAATAACTTTTGAGTTATGGGTATGTT
Organism: Phymorhynchus buccinoides; assembly: GCA_017654935.2. Lineage (NCBI taxonomy): Eukaryota > Metazoa > Mollusca > Gastropoda > Neogastropoda > Raphitomidae > Phymorhynchus > Phymorhynchus buccinoides. Next base: position 44,742,265 of record CM065702.1, on the reverse strand, counting down.
TATGTTCTGTAACATCTCATCTTTCACATTTAGAAAGGATAATCTTGAATGGTTTTATAAGTGTTTTAAAACCAGTAGGTCAATGCATTTTCTTCAGCTAGGCTAGACTTTAGCCTGCGTTTTCTCAAAATGACCGACAGTCACCCTACTAACTTCAACAGCTCATAACCCTTGAACGGAACAAGATACAGGAATTGTTCTTGTATCATTAGAAAGAGAATTGTCTGAAGTTTTCGAATGTATAATTTTCTCAGAATGGTCAGTTTGACACTTAATGTCCCTTTCGTGGTGCTGGGTCACATGTTTTATAAAACAGACTTGATGAAGCATGGAGCATTCATTGCAAGCAAACAAAGCATACACGTAGGTATTTACAATGTCTCTGTAGCCTTTAGTTTTCATTATTACAATTGTTTACAACACAAATCTACGAATTATCTCCCCTGTTGCAAGAGTTATTCCCTTTTGCTCTGCTACGATTGGTCGGAAAATATGCGACATTCACTTCGGTTCGGTAGTTCAATTTAACGTCTTTTCACCAATAGTGATATTACACACAAAAAAGAACCAAAACGTATTAATAATTAACAAAACTAATGCATAAAATACAACAATTTCTAGTAACAAGGCGTAAACAAATCATAACAATTTGGCAATTTCAGAATTTGCTATAAGGGAAGACGGGGTAAAAGCGCATGGGCGGGTAAGAATGTCCCATGTGCCTTCCAATTATCTCATGAAATGAAGCCAATTTCAGTCTCATTTTGCCCATGAGACGAGATGGTTAAATGTCTAGCATTCAGTCTCATGGGCAAATTTGACTGAAAGTTTCTTTATTTCATGAGATAATTGGGGTGGGCTTCTTACCCGCCCATGCGCTTTTTACCCCGTCTTCCCCTAACAGTAGCAGAATTATCAATTTGCTATAACAGTAGCACCCCAAAAATGTCCCATACGTGCCTTCCCAGGTCGAGAGGACGTAAAGCCCTATATTTTGTTCGTTCGTAGCAATATCAAAGACGAAAGGGGATGGATAACATTCCTTTATCTTCCAGAATATCTCCCATATCTATAGTTAACAATGTCCCTTAATTATTACGTACTCTTCGGGTCACACTACATTTCGTTCTACCAGATTATTATACTTTTTTTTATGTGTACCACCCCAAAACATAGATCCCCCCCCCCTTTGAAATATATTTCTTGCCGTGCGTCAGAGTGCTTCTAGTCAAAGGGTTGGGGGAACAGAGAGAGAGAGAGAGAGAGCGTGTGTGAGAGAGCGCGAGAGAGCGAGAGAAAGAGAGCAGAGAGAGAGACGCAGAGTGTGAGAGAGAGAGAGAGAGGGGGGAGGTAAAATAATTATTGGCCTACTTATTGAAAAGTCAATGTGTGGCTCTGTGTGTGCGTGCGTACGTGCGTGCGCGTCTTTTTGTGTGTGACCATGTGTGGTGTGTGCGCGCGCACCCTCCGCGCGACCGCGTGTGTGTGCAAAGTGTGTGTGTGACTGCGCGTGCGTGTGTGGGTGCTCTTAACTTTGAAATATATTCTTTTGTGTGTGGGGCTGTAAAATGTACACGTGCTCGTGTTTGTTTGTGCGCGCGCGCGTGTGTGTGCGTGCGCGCGTGTGCGTGCTTGCTTGCCTGCGCGAGCACGCGCACCCGTGTGTGTGTGTGTGTGTGTGTGTGTGTGTGTGTGTGTGTGTTGAGTGCGTACGTGAGAGCCCCTCCCTGCAGCAGCCTTGGAAGCGCGTGCTATGTTGTTATGTAGGTGAAGGCATGCACGGGGCATTCCTTTAACTTAATGATTAAGCATGCAAGGCACACATATGCCTGCTCTCGACTTTTTTTGCGACCGTTTAGATAGGACGCTCCTCCGAAGACGGAGTGTGGCATAGT
>CM065702.1:44715339-44719870 GCA_017654935.2 Phymorhynchus buccinoides | reverse complement strand
CTCTCGCTCTCCCTTTCTCTCTATGTCTGTCTCTGTATTTTTCGCCCTTTTAAAAAACAATACTGTTATCGTTCTCTCTCTCTCTTCTCTCTTCTCTCTCTCTCTCTCTCCTCTCTCTCTTCTCTCTCTCTCTAATCTTGAGTTTTTTGAGTTTGAGTTGAGTCTCCTGTCTCTCTCTCTCTCTCGTCTCTCTCTCTCTGCTCTCTCTCTCTCTCTCTCTCTCTCTTCTTCTCATCTCTCTCTCTCTGTCTCTCTCGCTCTCTTGAGTTTTTGAGTTTGGAGTCTCTCTCTCCGTCTCTCGCGCTCTCTCTCCCTCTCTCTCTCTCTCTCTCTTCTCTCTCTCTCTCTCATCTCTCTTCTCCTCTCTCTCTCTCTCTCTCCTCTCTGTCCCTCTCTCTCTCTTGAGTTTGAGTTTGAGTTGAGTCTCTCTCTCTCTCTCTCTCTCTCTCCTCCTCTCATCTCTTCTCTTCTTTCCTCTTCTTCTTCTCTTCTTCTTCTTCTTACGATTGTTTCCGCCACTTTTGTCTCTTGAACCTTTTCTCAACGTTCGTAAAAAGTCTTTGGGGGAAGTTCTGTACAGTTTTTGATGAAATTCTGCTTAAACAACGTCCTCCGGTCATGTGACACAGGACACATATGGGACATTATTATATATAAACGATGGTGGGAACGATCCTGGAGCAATATGCCCCGGAGGCAGTGCACACCAGGAAAGTCCGAATGTTTAGCAATACAGATGATATTAAGATTGTAATACTACTGTTTTATTTCCTCAGTTTTTTGAAACAGACCCACGAACCCCTCCCCCCCCTCTCTCTCTCTCTGTTCTCTCTCTCTCTCTCTCTCTCTCTCAGTCTCTCTCTCTCTCTCTCCTGTCTCTTTTCTCCCTCTCCCCCCCCCCCTCTCTCTCTCTCTTCCTCATCTCATATTCCCATCTTATGATTTTTTTCTTCTTTTGAAATTGCTATTATTCTAGACAAGAAATTGTCATTAGCATGTTTTGTCTCTTAATTGTGTTATTGTTTTTACGTAATCAATTATGGGGCGGGGGCATTGTAATTTGGATTTTTTTCTTCAAATGGTATGGACTTTAAACTAGTAATAAGGTATTTTTGGTACTAACGTTATCTATGATCATGTACTTCTTCTTCTTCTTCTTCTTCTTCTTCTTCTTCTTCTTCTTCTCTTCGTCGTCGTCGTCTTCTTCTTCTTCTTCTTCTTCTTCTTCTTCTTCTTCTTCTTCTCTTCTTCTACTTCTTCTTCTTCTTCTTCTTCTTCTTCTTCTTCCTTTTCTTCTTTTTCTTCTTCTTCTTCTACTTCTTCTTCTTCGTCCGTCCCCCGTTCGTCGTCGTCGGGTTCGTCTTCTTCTTCTTCTTCTTCTTCTTTATCTTCTTTCTTCTTCTTCTTCTTTCTTCTTCTTCTTCTTTTCTTACTTTTTTCTTCTTCTTCTTCTTCACAGGTGATTCTTCGTCGTCGTCGTCGTCGTCGTCGTCTCTTCTTCTCTTCTTCTTCTTCTTCACCTCTTCTTCTTTCTTCTTCTATCTTCTTCTTCTTCTTCTTCTTCTCTTCTTCTTCTCTTCTTCGATCGCTCAACAGTTTCCTGTCAATTATGTGGCGCAGATGACGTCATTCCTGCCGTTATGCGCCTAACTAAGAAATGCACTAGGCCCAGCACGTCCGACTTCGTTGGAGGAGGAAAATCTTTTTTAAAGAGTTTCTGAGAAAAAAAAAAGGCAGGAGAAATCAAAAAAAGGTCCAGAAAGGCAGAAAATAGTATATGACAGCAAGCCAAGGGAAAGCAGAGTAAAGAGTGACAGATTAGAGGAAGTTAACAGCACAAACTTACAGAAGGTGGGGGAGACTATTTAGTCAAAAGAGCCCACACCCCGTATCCCCACGGGGGAGGATCTTTACACAAAGTACCTTTGTTTTAGTAGACTTCATCAAAAATGGTAGAATGTGAGTTATTTGTTATATCTTTGTTTCATGAATGACGATTTATGAGTATGAGTTTGAGAAAAGCGTTTATTAATTATAATCTTTCAACATGTTTTAGTGTGTTTCTATACTAGCTGAATCCCAACTGGTGAATTCTAATCAATGTCAGGTTGAATATAGGCCTTGGGGAAAACCACGTTTACGGGTATGTTGATCCCAAAAAATGCTTTATTCATATTTGGAAGTTGGAATACTAAACGTTCTGAAACAGTATTTCCATGTGTTTTGACCATGATAATTTGTCATGTATAGGCCGAGTACTTTTGGTGAAGTAAGTTCTTCTGCTTCTTCATTTTCCTTCTTCTTCTTCTGAGAGAGAGAGAGAGAGAGAGAGAGGAGAGAGAGAGCGAGCGAGAGAGAGCTGAGAGAGAGAGAGAGAGAGAGCGAGAGAGAGAGAGAGTAGAGAGAGAGGGATATAGAGAGAGAGAGGCGACTATCATTCATGACCCTAACATTTTGAACACTTTTTTGTCGAATTAACTTCACGGCGAAGAACACATTTCAACCTCCTTTTGCCTAGCCCTACAACCGCCCCACCCCCCCTTCTTTGTCACACATTAATTAAAACCCAAAAACTGATTACAATTTAAAGCCTTTTTCACTAAGTCACGCGCATGTATGCACGGATTTAACGTAAACCGTTTTTCAATTCAATGCAGTCAGAATGGACCCCTACCACGTTGACAGCCACGTAAAACTTTTTGCTAATAAATATCCATAATAGACCATTACAAATGGCTGCCGACTTATGTAGTGCACAATGGTGTTTTGGAGTGTTTCTATTTGTGGAATTTCCTTCGATTGGTTTTTTGTGTGTGATTCAAGATGCCGTCGTGGTTTACACCCTAGACTTTTCGTTCAAGTGTCATTTTATGCGATATTCTTAGCGAATAGTAACGTAGTGGGGAGTAAAAATACCTCAGCTGTGAAGGGATTATGGAAATTGGGTTCACGTCACTTGGCCGTAATGAAACTGCTTGTACCTCCGACAAGTAAGTCAGCAAAAAAAAAACGGGGGCGTGGTCCATGGTCGAAGTAGAGAAATTATTGGAGTTAATGCGTCTCCATAAGCGATTCTTCCAGTAGTAAGTTGTTCTTTATTATATGTGTTCACTAACAGTGTAAACGGGTACAAAAGCCCCAATGGCGGGTAAGAAAGCCCATGCAATTAACTCATTAAATAAAGCAATGTCAGTCACAATTTGCCCCTGAGGACGATGTTTAGCCTTCGTCCACTCATGGGCAAATTGTGACTTAATTCGCTTTATTTCGAGTATTGGCATGGTCTTCTTACCCGCCCAGGGCTTTTACCCCGTCCTTCACCGTATGCAACGATTTGTTGATCTTGAGCCATTATTTAATCAGCTCGGGAGCTTAGTGGAAAGCAAGCTGATTTGCAAATTGAATTTTTTTTTTTTCTAAGTGCCAACCTTCATACTAACATTATATTTCTGGCAATGATTTTTTGGGTTCCATACCCTCACCACGAAAAGGGGACATTAAGTCGCTGGGCTAGTTTTTCGCACAACAGCTTTGCCAAATCAAAAATTCTCATTCTTTTTTGGTCAATAACTTTTGAGTTATGGGTATGTTTTAATGTTTCTGTAACATCTCTCTTTCAACATTTTGAAAGGATTAACTTGAATGGTTTCATAATGTTTTAAACCAGTAAGGTAATGGCATTTTCTGTCAGCTAGGACCTAGACGTTTAGCCTGCGTTTTTCCCCTCTCAAATGACCGACAGTCACCTCTACTAACTTCAACAGCTCATAACCATGAACAGAACAAGATACAGTATTGTTCTTGTATCATTAGAAAAGATAATTTGTCCCCCCCTGAAATGTTCGGAATGTTAATTTTTCCTCAGAATGGTCCCCATTTTGAACAACTTTAAGGTCCCCTTTTCCGTGGGTGCCCTTGGGTCCCCACATGTTTTTTTTTTTTTTTTCAACCGAACTTGATGGGACGCAATGATGCATTTCATTGCAAGCAAACAAAGCATACTACGTAGGTATTTTACATGGTCTCTTGTAAGCCCCCTTTAGTTTTTCAGTTATTACAATTTTGTTGGTACAACACAAAATCTACGAATTAATCTCCCCCCTGTTTGCAAGAGTTATTCCTTTTTGGCTCTGCTACGTTTTTTGGTTTCGGAAAATATGCGACACATTCACATTCGGTGTTTCGGTAGTTCATTTAAACGTCCCGTTTTCCCACCAATCGTTGATAGTACACACAAAAAAGAACCCCTAAACGTTATTAATAATTTGACCAAAAAAACTGATGCCCATAAAAAATACAACCCAATTTTCCTAGTAAACAAGGCGGTAAAACAAAATCCTAACCCACTTTGGGCAATTTTCAGAATTTGCTATAGTGGAAGACGGGGTTTTAACAAAGCGCATGGGCGGGTGTTACGAAGCCCACCCCCCAAATTAACAGCCTTCCCAGGTCGAAAGACGTGAAGCCCTATATTTCAAGGCTCAGTTTTTGGCCCATATGAGACCCTAGCGTTTCATGGTCTAGCAAATTC
>CM065702.1:44675339-44677839 GCA_017654935.2 Phymorhynchus buccinoides | reverse complement strand
GAGAAAGAGAGAGAAGAGGGAGATGAGAGAGAGAAGGAGAGATGAGAGAGAGGGTTCGAGAGAGAGAGAGAGGGAGACGAGAGGCAGACAGACAGGTAGACAAGACAGACGGATCTGACAGAGAGACAGAGAAAGACGAGAGAGGGGAGGAGAGACAGGGACAGACAGCAGGGATAAGGAGAGCAGAAACACGTAGAGGAGAGATTAGAAGAGAGAGAGAGATGCAGCAGAGAGAGGATACACACGTGCGCGCGCACATTTCATTTACACACACGCAAATTAACACACGCGCACGCAACGCAAAGACGCACGCTACGCAAGCACGCAATGCTACGCACGCACTCACACCCACGCAACGCACGCACGACACCCAAGCACTACGCAACACACGCAGCAACGGCACGCACGCACGCACGCAACACGCACCCACTGCACGCACACACGCACGCACACACACACACACAACACCACACACCACAACACCAACACACAACACACACACACACACACACAAACACACACACACACACACACCACACACACACACACCTCGTTTCTTTCCTTGTTGTCTATCCGTCTCTTATATATGAATGATGACAAGGAATGTAAGAAAATTGCTCTCTCACTCACTCTCTCTCTGTTTCGTTTGCGTACTCTCAGCCCAGAAGACAAGTAAAGCTTTCTACAATGATTCTATGTCTTTACTCTCTCTCTGTCTGTATCTCACTCCCTGATATGGTCCCAATCACAACGAATCTCTGTTCACTCGCAGATATGGACAATTTTTTTGGGCTACGACTCATATTATCGTTAGTAGATCTAATAGATGGGCAAGAGATAGACTAGATTGCTAAGATTAACTCGAGTATACGACACACGCTATCGAATAATATCACTTATGTTCTGAAAAGTACGATTAAATGTAAAGAACAACTTTCAAAAACGATCACACTCTTTCTCTCTCTCTCTCCTCTCTCGCTCTCCCTCTATCTCTCGTCTCCTCTCTATCTCTCGCTCTCTGCTCTCTCTCTCTCTGCCTCTCTCTCTCTCTCTCTCTCTCTCTCGCTCCCTCTTGTCTTAAGCATCTAGCCTCTCTCCTCCTCTCTGACATGCGGTCCTCTTAATTAGGTTGTAGTTGAATTTTCGTTTTCCCCCGGGCTGGAGTCCCCTGGGGGGGGAAAAATATTTTAAGAAAAAAAAAAAAGCATTTGTATTGCTTATATATCTTGTTACCGGTCAATTTCGTTCGTTAGCGTTTTTAACGGTTCCTCTCTCTCTCTGTCTCTCTCTACTCTAAGTCTCTGTCTCTATATGTCTCTATCTCCTCTCTCTCAAACTCTCCCTAGTCCATATTTATACGTTTATAACGCTTCAAGATGCGTACGTTTAGTAAATACTGTGGCGAAATCGCGTTTACTCCTTATCATTCAGTGTAATGTTAGGAATGTGCGGTACTTATCGTATGATATTGTTTATTGTCATTTGTATTCATGATGCTTTGTAACCCCAATCAGAAGGGGCTGTGACATTGATTAAAACGTCCGCTTCCGCGTGATATTCCGCTCTCCTCTGTCTCTACTCTGCATCTATCTCTCTCTTCGCTAGAGCTAAAAGAGCTCGCTGGAGAAGGTCATGGAGCGAGCGATCGAGGGAAGCGTGAGAGAGAGAGAGATCGCGAGAAGTTATATATGAGCGCTATAATCAAAAGTCATATATCACTATATCTCATCTTCTCTCTCTCTATCTCTACTCTATAAGCGCTGATATCTGTCATATGTATTCTATCTCACAACCTCTCTCTCTGTATCTCATTATCTCTACTCTCTATATCTATATCTCTCGCACTATATCACATACTCTACCTCTCTCTCTCTCTCTCTCCTCTCTCACTCTCCTCTCTCCCTTTTCATTAAGCGAATGTGCGGTTTTTTTAATTCTTTCACTTTCCCTGCGGTTGTATTGTGGTCTATCGGACAAAGAGGACAATGTAACCAGTTCACGTTTTCTCTATCTCTACTCTCTCTTCTCTCTCTCTCACTCTCCTCTCTTCCTTCTCTGTTCCTCTTCTTCTTCCTCCTCCTTCTCATCTTCTTCTCTCTATCTCTCTCTCTCTCTCTCTTTGTTCTCCTTCTCATCTATCCTCCTATATATTCTCTCTGTCTTCTCGCTCTCTCTCTCTCTCTGTCTGTTTCTGTTTCTGTCTCTTTCTGTGTCTCTACTCTCACTCTCTCTCGCCTATATCTCTCCATATCCCTCATTTTGTCGTCTCTCTGCCTCACTATCCCATTCACTCCTCCTATATCTCCACTCAGCCTCTTCTCCCTACCTGCCTCTCTCGCTTCTCTTCTATCACAGCTCCCCCCCCCCTCTCTCTCTCTCTCTCTCGTTCACAACGAGCACAATGTCATACAAATCTCTGATACCATAATTGCAGATCTCTATCCTTATACTCCTCAAAGACCTATTCCATCTCATCCCATCTCCCGATATAATCCCTACT
>CM065702.1:44667007-44674839 GCA_017654935.2 Phymorhynchus buccinoides | reverse complement strand
TGGACTATCTAAAGATAGTCCGGTTTGACTCCAAGCCATTGAAGTTATTGCAAGGACGAATCGGTGCGTAACCTCAACCACATACTATGACCAAAGACTGAACCATTCCAGTATAGTAATAAGTTGGTTTGAACTGCAGAGATAGTATTACTTTTCTGATGGTATTTGGTGAATAAAGGCGATCGATTTTCTCGGTTATTAATTTTCCTCGTACAGTAGAGCATGCTTCGGTCAAGGCTATATTGGTAATATGTACTGAGTAGCTGATTACGTGTTGCTATGTTCGTTGTTGTCCTCGGCTCGCTGCGAGGTGGAAAGAGGAGTATGGTTTTATTTTTATTTTTATATTTTTTTATATTTTATATTATTATCATTATTATTATTATCATTATTATTATTATTATTATTATTATTATTATTGGTATTATTGTTATTATTATTATTATCATCATCATCATCATCATTATTATTATTATTATTATTATTATTATAACACGCTCTCACTCTCTCTCTCTTTCTCTCTCTTTCTCTCTCCTCTCCCAACACGCTCTCGCTCTCTCTTTCTCTCTCTCCCCCCCCCCTCTCTCTCTCTCTCTCTTTCTCTCTCAAGTACGCACAACTTCACGTACACACATACAGATACACGCATATATTTTATAAAAAAAACACGTGCATGCCCATGCATACAAACACACACACACATCGCAAACGTTTCAGTGCATTCGTACAGCCGTGAGGCTATCGTTCTAACAGACGTGATAATTTAGTCATTATGACGTCACTGATACGGAGCCAAAGATCAAAGATTCGGAGAGTCGTGGCGTTCCCGAGAGAGAAAAAAACAAGCTCCCTTGGCGGAGGTTATCATCCTTGACCGTCATTATGACGTAGAAGTGTGGAAACTGAAGTCCAGCTTACATCAGAGAAAACGAGAAAATCCAATAACACTTTGTAGGCCAGTGAGGAAAATAAAAGACTGGTTCCCAAATGCAATGCAAGACGAGAATGTGCTGAATTTTAAAGGGGCACCCTGACGGATGAGTTTTTGTGTGTGCAAGAAACACGTCGTTTAGATCACCAGAAAGACAGCCTTTTCAAGGATGGGGACACTCACTTTTCTCTGATTTCGTTCTTAAAGGGGCACCCTGACGGAAGAGGTTTTTTTTGCAAGAAACACGTCGAGAGTCACCAGAAAGACAGCCTTTTCAAGGATGGGGACACTCACTTTTCTCTGATTCGTTCTTAAAGGGGCACCCTGACGGAAGAGGTTTTTTTTGCAAGAAACACGTCGTTTAGATCACCAGAAAGACAGCCTTTTCAAGGATGGGGACACTCACTTTTCTCTGATTCGTTCTTAAAGGGGCACCCTGACGGAAGAGGTTTTTTTGCAAGAAACACGTCGTTTAGATCACCAGAAAGACAGCCTTTTCAAGGATGGGGACACTCACTTTTCTCTGATTCGTTCTTAAAGGGGCACCCTGACGGAAGAGGTTTTTTTGGCAAGAAACACGTCGTTTAGATCACCAGAAAGACAGCCTTTTCGAGGATGGCAACACTCACTTTGCTCTGGATTCCTAGGAAATCACGTTGGCGATTCCTCCTTGGCGAAGATGCCAGGAGAGAGAAACCATTTTGGACGGGGTGGGTGGAGGCCACTCATTAGAAGTTGTTTCTTCTTTGTAGTGCAGTAAAAAAAAAATGGAGCTATTTCATTTGTTGTGAACGAAACTCCTTTTGGTAAGCTGTATACAAATGGAAAATAAAAATAATAAAAAGGCTTGTAAATAAATGTGGAAATTTCGTGCGAACGATTTGGTCTAACCCAGGCGGCCATTACAAAAGAGAAGGCACACTGATAGAATTTGATTTCCTGCACCTCCGCCAAGGAGGAGTCGCCGATTTGACGGTTGGATTTCTAGGAAACCGGAGCAAAGTGAGGGTGTGAAGGGTGTTTTCCTGGTGATCTCGGTGTGTTTCCTGCAAAGCAAAACCTCATCCGTCGGGGTGCCCCTTTAAACTACAAAGCTGACCCCATTGAGTGTTGGTAACATGCATAGAGGAAGTGGGGGGAAAATGCAACGGTGTTGCCATAGAGGGGGGGGAGGGATCAGCTTAATGCGACTCGAGAATATGTTGAATTTTAGACAATAACATCCGACAAATGCGTTTAGTAACGTGCATGAAAAAGGGGAAGAAAATTCAATTACGTTTATGGGCCTGTGAAGGGGGGAAAAATCAGCTTAATTTGAAACGGACTGCGCTGAATTTCAAACAATAAACTCCACAATGGTCGACTTATGGCGATATTTTTCACGCCAGAGGGCAGTCAATGCACTAGGGGCTTATCACGCGATTTTTTTACTTGGGCGTAGTGAGAGAGAGAGTGATGGTAGGACCACTCACTGTCTCTCTCTCTTTCTTTATCCCCAACTAAGAATATAGAGAGGATTAGCCCCACACGAGCGTCATGCCCTCTGGCGTGATAAAAATCCCACTAAGTCTCTCATTGGCAACGCTACAGCCAACCAAACACACTGTAGTGGGAATAAGACAGACAACTGTAGAGTTACGGCCAGCCGGGCTGAGAGGGTTATCGTTCGTGATCCCATTAACAATGGCGGCTCTATCCAAAGACTGGAATTTGAATCGACGTTTTCTTTGACCCTTTCACCGCCAATGTCGCATTTTAGCACCACAACGGTTGAACACTCTTGTCTCTAAAAGGCATCAAATCGGGGCCTGTTATCTATCCAAAGACCCTATTTTCTTAATTTTGGGATGTAAGGATAGGCCTAATGTTATGCATGTCACAGAGAAATTTGCAATATTGCAGATATCTTTTTTTTTCTCAACCCAGTTAAGTTTAATGGTATTTTTTCGCTGAAAAATGGCTGGCTGCAAAAGGGTTAAAGACCGTGTTTACATTCAGGAAAATAAACAGTACATGCGCGAGAAGAATTTTTAACAAGAATAAAGACAGAAGAGGATCTCTAAAACAAAAATAATAATACTATTAAACGGACACTTATATAGCGCTTTTTATCGAGCACAAAGCGCTTTACAATCAGCTTGAGTTGGGGAAGTATCGCCTTATCTATGTTATAATACACGTGCCGATAAGAATTTTTAATCTCTATTTTCTCCTAAGTCGCGGCGATTTTTGCCTTCAACTGTGAAATATAGGGGCACGTGTAGGTGCTTAACAGTTCTTCCAAGTGAAATTCGCCAAGTCGTCGTTTAAAGCCGGGATTTCACATAAAATTTGCTTAACGGAGGGAGTGATTTTCAAGAAAGACAGTTTCACGGAATAGCCGTGACAGTGGAATAGCCGTGACGTCATATCCTTTACGCGAAACTTAGATTTTTTGTGCTTGAGGGAACAGCCGTGATCCCTGTATGACCTTTATGTCGGAGGCCCCCAACAACAATCACCAGGTAAAAACACTCAAACTGCCAAAATGTTTTACAAAACAATAGTGGATTAATCCTTAATCGGGCCCCTTCGTACATACCGAGGGGGGGCAAACACGATGCTGCAATAGCCTGAGTAGCAGAATGTGTCGTCTGCTAAAAACGGTTCATTTTTAGACTGTGCGTGTGATAACAAAAAGCCGAGGCTAGGCCTAACTCACTGCACCTAGAAACTTCTATGGTTGCTTTGGTTAGAAGAAGGGAGAGGGGGAGGGGGAGGGTGGCTAGGAAGGAGAAGAGGGAGGCGAGTAGGGCTTTTTTACAAATAGTTCCTCTACGTTCTGGAAGTTTGGTGTTTGGTCTAACCATATTTGTTTTGAAAGGTGCATAACGGAGAACAACGCATCTGCGCTCATGAATTGACAGGAAACCGAGCAAGCAATGATTAAGTGTGTGCTGTCTACTACAGTGTGTGTGTGTGTGTGTGTGTGTGTGTGTGTGTGTGTGTGTGTGTGTGTGTGTGTGTGTGTGTGTGTGTGTGTGTGTGTGTGTGTGTGTGTGTGTGTGTGTGTGTGTGTGTGTGTGTGTGTGTGTGTGTGCGTGCGTGCGCGCGCGTGTGTGTGTGTGTGTGTGTGTGTGTGTGTGTGTGTGTGTGTGTGTGTTGTGTGTTTTCACAACATTTAGGCACCTACTTTTCTCAAAGTGACAAAACCTAAGTCTGTTCTGTGCGAGGCTTGCAATTGCTTTCATGAAGCTGGGTCAGGTGTCCGACTTGACTGCTTTCCCTTCTTCCTCTTATAATAAATTTCTTACATCGACTGTCTAAGAAGCCTTGATAGCTCAATAGGTAAAGCGGCGCGTCCGCAAATCAGTAGGTCGCGGCACGCACCTCTACACACGTCCGTGGTCGCGGATTCGAGTCTGCCCCTCGCCACATTTTTTTTTTTTTTTTTTTTTTTGGGGGGGGGGGGGTCATCATCTTTTTTAAAGGAGAGGGGAGTGGGCGGAAGGGAGGGGGTACCACCACATATTTTGTGGGTCTCTTTTCTTCATTATTTACATCTAACCAGTTCTTCTTCTTCTTCTTTTTCTTCTTCGATCACTCAGACTGGTTCCTATCAATTATGAACGCATATGCTTCATGCTGCCGTGCGGAGCACGGGTTTATCTAGTAGTCCATAAAATACAGTAAATGTTTAATCTTAAGCTGTTAATAGTTAGCACACACAAAACTGAAACAGACTGCAATGTCACTGACCAAAGTAAGCCTACCTCACAAACAAACACACAAGAAGTGCAAAAAGGGACGTTGTTTTGTTAACGAAACAAAACAGAACGTGCAATATTTCAACACAAATGTCTTTATCAAACAACACAGACAACACAACAATACTTCCCCTCTCCACAGTTGATACTTATGTTCCTATTAAAAAAAAAGCACTCTTTAGTCTTAGAGCTTATGTTTATTACCCGGCCAGAGGCCGAGGTATTGCGATCGGTTTGTGTGTGTCGTGTGGTGTGTGTGTGTATGTGTGTGGTGTGTGTGTATGTGTGTGTGTCTGTGTATCGATTATCTTAGAAAACTACTGTTTGGATTTTGATTTAAATTGGCAGAGCGGTAGACAGCTTGAAAAGGAAGCTTCCTTTCGTTAATCAACACCGTGCTGACCTTGACCTTGAAGTTTGACCTTGAAAACCGAAATTTCCTTCTTTGGGCTATGTAATTTCCCCCCAGCTTTATTTCGTGAACTAGTGAACAGAATCGCTTAAAATTTTGTGTGGTGGTGTACCATGGTGCAAGGAACTTTGTATAAAAGTTCAGCTGTATCTCGTGAACAACTGAACAGAATCGCTTCAAAGTTTGGGCTATGTATTTTATGCGTTCTGTAAGGGTGGAAAGTGGTGTGTTTTATTGGGGGGGGTGGGGGGGGGGGGGAGAGGACATCACTCGGTGCAAGGAAGCTTGTATAAAAATTCAGCTGTATCTCGTGAACTACTGAACAGAATCGCTTCAAATTTTGGGCTATGTATTTTATGCGTTCTGTAAGGGTGGAAAGTAGTGTGTTTATTTGGGGTGGGGGGGGGACAGGACATAACTCTGGACCGGGTTGCATTGTCACAATGCGTTGCTGCCGCTCGGCGATGCCCTTGTACTACTTTTGGTCAGACTTAGTGGTCTCCGTCTCTCTGTCTCTCTTTCTGTGTCTCTGTGTCTCTCTGGTCTCTGTCTCTGTCTCTCTCTCTGTGTCTCTGTCTCTCTTTCTCTCTCTCGTCTTCTTCTTCTTCTTTCTTCTTCTTCTTCTTCTTCCTTCTTCTTCTTGCTTCTCTTCTTCTTCTTCTTCTTCTTCTTCTTCTCTTTCTTCTTCTTCTTCTTCTTCTTCTTCTTCTTCTTCTTCTTCTTCTTCTTCTTCTTCTTTCTTCTTCTTCTTCTTCTTCTTCTTCTTTCTTCTTCTTCTACTTCTTCTTTTTCTTCTTTCTTCTTCTTTCTTCTTCTTCTTCTTCTTCTTTCTTTCTTCTTCTCTTTCTCGTTCTTCTCGTCTCGATTCTTCTTTCTTCTTCTTCTTTTTCTTCTTCTTCTTCTTCTTCTTCTTCTTCTTCTTCTTCTTCTCTTCTTCTTCTTCTTCTTTCTCTCTTCTTCTTCTTCTTCTTCTTCTTCTTCTTCTTCTTCTTCTTCTTCTTCTTCTTTTCCTCTCCTCTTCTTTTCTTCTTCTCGTCTTCTTCTTCTTCTTCTTCTTCTTCACGAATGCCTCTCTTCTCCTCTCTTCTTCTTCTTCTTCTTCTTCTTCTTCTTCCTTCTCCTTTTCTTTCTCTCTTTCGTCCACTTTCTATTCTCTTCACACGATCCTCTCTCTCTCTCTCTCTCTCTCTCTCTCTCCATCTCTCTCTCTCTCTATCTCTCTCTCTCTCTCTCGCTCTCTCCACCCCTCTCTCTAACGTCCCCCCCTCTCTCTCTCCCCCCCTCTCTCTCCCTCCCTCCCTCTCTCTCCCCTCCCCCCTCTCTCTCTTCTCCCCTCCCCTCTCCCTCTCTCTCTCCCCTCTTTCCCCCCCCCCTCTCTCCCTCTCTATCTAGCCCCTCTCTCTCTCTCTCTCTCTCTCTCTCTTCTTTCATCAGGCTTCTCCTCTCCCTCTCTTCTCCATCTCCCCCCTCTTTTTCTCCCTCTCTCTCACCCTCTCTCTCTCTATCCGTCATCTCTCTCTCTACCCCCCCTCTCTCTCTCTCTCTCTCCCCCATCTCCCTCTCTCCCTCTCGCAATGACCTTCTATTAAAGAGTTTATTGCACTTAAGTAAGCCCGTCGTTAGTTACAAAGCTCAGGGTAATATACTGGTTTTAGAGAGAATGGAGCAGTTAACAATATTGGTTCCAGTGGAATGTGAAGTTTCGTCTCTTTTTTTGTTGGTCTGTCTGTCTGTCTGTCTGTCCTGTCTGTCTGTCTGTCCGTCTGTCTGTGATTTGCTTGTCCGTGTTTCTCTATATTTATGCTGCTCTTTCTGTTGTCTGCGTGACAGTTTGCGTTGTAAGTGCCATTCCGTGTACTTCATGTTGTCATTCTCTCAACCTTCTCTCTCTGTCTCTGTCTCTGTCTCTCTCTCTCTGTCTTTCTTCTCTCTATCTCTCTCTCTACTCCCTCTCTCTCTCTCTCTCTCTCTCTCTCTCTCTCTGTCTCTATATATGTACCTCTCTATGTGTCTCTCTCTGTGTATTTCTCTCTCTCTCTGTCTTTCTCTCTCTCTCTCTCTCTCACTCCCTCTCTCTCTCTCTCTCTCTCTCTCTCTTTCTCTCTCTCTCTCTCTATGTCTCTCTGTGTCTCTCCCCCGCTCTCTCTCTCTCTCTCTCTCTCTCTCTCTCCTCTCTCTCTCTCTCTCTCTCTCTCTCTCTGTCTCTCTCTCTCCCCCCCCCCCCACCCTTGCTGAGTAGTTACTTCTTGGTGTCGTAAAGTGCAAAGTAGGAACTAGGTTTTTTCACTCTGCTTCAAACTGCACTTAAACCAGCTCAGTCTCTAGCTCTTTCGTCCTCTTTTCTTTCTTTCTGTCTCTCCTTGCTTTCTTTCTCTTTCTTTTTCTGTTCTTTTCTCTGTCTTCCTGTCTTTCTCTAAGTAATTCTTTCTTTCTGTTCTTTCTTTCATGTGTGGTCTTTTCTTTATTTTCCTTTCTTTTTCTGTTTTTCTCTGTTGTCTTTCTCAGTTCGTTCCTTCTTCTTCTTTTTCTTCTTCTTCTTCTTCTTCTTCTTCTTCTCCTCTCTCTTCTTCTTCTTCTTCTTCTTCTCCTCCTCCTCCACCTCTCTTCTCTCCTCCTCCTCTCTCCTCTCTCCTCCTCCTCTCCTCCTCCTCTCTTCTTCTCTCTCTTCTTCTCTCTTCTTCTCTCTTCTTCTTCCTTCTTCTCTCTCTTCTTCTTCTTCTTCTTCTTCGATCGCTCAAACAGT
>CM065702.1:44649507-44654507 GCA_017654935.2 Phymorhynchus buccinoides | reverse complement strand
AGAGAGAGAGAGAGAGAGAGAGAGAGAGAGAGAGAGAGAGAGAGAGAGATATATATATATATATATATATATATATATATATAGAGAGAGAGAGAGAGAGAGAGAGAGAGAGAGAGAGAGAGAGAGAGAGAGAGAGAGAGAGAGAGAGAGAGAGAGAGAGAGAGAGAAACTCGAATGAAACTCGAATGTTTATTGAGGATAACTAAATAAGCACAAAATATGGCTTTTTTTCATCAGGTCCTCGGACAAAGCAAGCAAGCAATCAACTCGTAATTTTACGAGTTAGTGTCATGTACCCATTCAGAAGAATATTAGGAGAGAGAGAGAGAGAGAGAGAGAGAGAGAGAGAGAGAGAGAGAGAGAGAGAGAGAGAGAGAGAGAGAGAGTGTGAGACGAGAGAGAGACAGAGACAGAGACACACACACGACACGCACACGCACGCACGCACACACACACACACGCACATACTAAGAGGGGGGAGGGGGGACAAGAAAGGAATAAGCAGAACTATAAAACAAAAGAAGATAAAAACAAGCGCGGATTCGCAATCGTTTGTGGCACGCCCAGCGGTCTATTTTTACCACTCCAATCATTACATACACTGAGTCGCCTCCCCTGGCTTTTCAATAGTTTTAATCTGTAAGCCAGAATGTTATCTCTGCACCATTTCGTAACTTTTTATATCTTTTGGAAAACATTTAAAACTATTTATCCTACTTATACTCATCGAAAGAAGCACCGCATACTCGTCGTGTCTGTTGCAGTGTCTGTATTACGTATGTTTATTATTTTGTACGCTTTAAAATGAAGATTCGTGTGCTCTGTTCAGTATATAATTATTTCCATACGTTAGGACTGTAGATATGTAGATATGACAACTGAAATGGTACTTTATGCCCAAGTATTGTTTTCTCTTTTACAATATGTGCGACAATTTTGTCAATATGTGCGACAATTTTGTCAATATGTGCGACAATTTTGTCAATATGTGCGACAATTTTGCCAATATATGCGACAATTTTGTCAATATGTGCGACAATTTTGGACCTACAGACAGACAGACAAAGTGAGTTATAGGTTTGTGGCTTGAGCCACACACAAAAAATAAGAAGGGTAAATAACTGTAACGGATGCTTACTCTGATGTGTAAAACAGAGGCCTTATGGGTTGGTTTTTTGTTTTTTGTTTTTTTCCAAGGGACTTGTTGTTGGGTGTGTGTTTTTCTTGTTGTTTTTCTTCTGTGATTTTGTAATCTACTTTTTTGTTTTGTGTTTTAGTACTGGCATCATAGTTTATATTAATACCCGCGTTTCTTAAAGTATTTCCTTTTCGATTTAGGTGTTGATTTCATTTTTTTTTTTAGTCTGATATATATGTTTGTTTATGTATGTGTGTGTTGTGTATATATGTATGTGGGTATGTATGTATGTTATATATTTGTTTGTTTTTCTTTGGTTATGTATATTTAAATGAAAAAAACGAATAAAAACGTTTAATATAAAAAAAAGTTCTACAAGCTGAATAAAGAATAAATGTTTAAAAAATAAAAAAAATAAGAAGGGGTCACATCGAAGTTATACAACACACGGTCATCGTGACCCCTTATTTTAATTTTGTTATGATGCACAAACGAAAGAAAAGAGAAAAAAGGCGAAGAAAAAGAATTGTCTTAATTTATACAAATAAAAACTGTTCTCCATTATTTGATTTGCTTCAATTGTATTGGCCTTGAATTTTATTTTAAAATGTAAAAATAACAGGACGTGGCATCAAAGTTAAATCCAGAAATAATTCATAATTAACGGTTTCCTGTGCTTGTTTTGTAGGTGTGTTTAATCATACTGAGCTGTAGTGGCCTTGGATTAAAGAAATTTGGTAAAAACAACAGGACTTGGAATCAAAGTTAAATCCAGAAATAATTTGTGATTAACGGTTTCCTGTGCATGTTTGTTTGTGCTTTTGTTTAATCATAGTGAGCTTAGTTCAAGGTTTTTGGATTGGAGATAATCAGCGTTAATGTTAGTGGTAAAAAGAAATCGGCTACTGTGAGGGGGTGGGTGTTGGGATAACATTAATCAACCGAAATAATTTCATAACTTTATGTTCCTTGAAGTGCACTGTTTTTTTGTATTCATACAAAACTGTTGATTTTATTACGCCGTGGCATAATATACAAATATACATATATGTAGAATGAATATACAATCTCGGTTATTAGCTGAGCGCCATTCCCTTAATCTGAAGGACTAAAAAAATGTTGGTACATTTGAATAGTTTGCTTTGATAAAACTTTTTTTGTGTCCAATGTCTGTATTTGTGAACCTCACAAACAAACTCAGTTTACTTTAACTTTACGATTTGTTCTGTGTTCTGAAAAAATAAGAAGAAAATAATGTGCTGATTTACTTTTTCTCCCAATGGGGGGGAGATGGACAGTGCCTATGCAAAGACAGCTGTTTCGTCTTGTGAAAGACTCTTCAGTCTGCATGTCGGCCTGCAAAGAATGTCCACAGTGATTGTTCAAGCTGAGCCAGAAGACTTTCTACAAGAGAATGGTTGTCCTCTTTGCACCAGATTGAAAGTCCACAATAAAAGCAAACCAGCACTAAGTTAAGAAGAAATGGTAAAAATCTTATGTAAAATGACAAAGATAATAATGTTCTAAAATTATAATTTAAAAAGATAATAGACATGACTAGGGAGGGCCAACTACTGAGATGATATCGAACAATCATATAATAAAAAGGCAAGTGTGTGTCTGTGTGTGTGTCTGTCTGTCTGAAACACAAAACGGGCCTTATATATCCGCCGTTTTTCGACCGAATCGCTTCAAATTTGCTGTGAGCTGATGGCAACGAAACCGGAAGCGAATCGATGCAGAAACGCGCGCGATATACGCCGCTTCACCTTTTCACAAATAACTCCGCCGTTTTTTTTAACCGAATCGCTTCACATTTGCTGTCAGGCTTGCTGTGGCAAGGGCGAAGCCTGGCAGCAAATTTGAAGAGAATCGGGAGAGGGCGTCACTCTCAGAGCAGCGCCAACGGAAAACGGGGCCTTATAACTCCGCCGTTTTCTTAACCGAATCGCTTCAAATTTGCTGTACTCAGCGTTGCCAGTACTTGGCATTACCGTTACTAGGCATTAGCGTTACTAGGGAGAGCGCATCTCTCTCAGAGCAGCGCCAACGGGAAACAGGGCCTTATAACGCCACCTTTTCTTAACCGAATCGCTTCAAATTTGCTGTTCTCAGCGTTGCCAGTACTTGGCGTTACTGTTACTAGGCGTTAGAGTTGCTTACCTCCACTACTCGGTAAAATACCATAGCAACAATGCAACAATGGCGTCGAAGCTTGAAACCGCAGAATGCCAGTCAGCGTCTTGCAAACATTTTTTTAAGAAAAATAAGGGGTGGCCAATTGCTACAAACTTGCAAACTGTGACGTAAATATATGAATTACATCAAATTTAGAATGACGCACTGCGTTCTACATGCTGCGTGTCTCCTCAAACACACGAGGCGAGGGCTGGGGATCTACCTGAAAGTAGAGTAACTTCCCCTGTTTGACCGATTGAATTAGGCGAGATCACTCCCATACACCATGAAATTACTCCCCTTAATTAGTTCCGAACAATTCCTATTGTCTCTCTGCACTCATAGATTATCAATTCATCATTTACTATTAGAATGCCCAATGTTGCTCTCTAAATACCGAACGTTCAATATGGACTTTTTTTTCCATCATATAGTAAAAAGCCAACTGTCCGTCCGTGTGTGTGTATGTGTGTGTGTGTGTGTGTGTGAAACACAAAACGGGCCTTATAACTCCGCCGTTTTTCGACCGAATCGCTTCGAATTTGCTGTGAGCCCTAACGGGGCAATGGCAACGGCAACCGAGGCGGCCGTGTCATTTGCGCGGTTTCGCGAATGCGCGAAACGCGCATTCGCTGGCCTCTCGGCGGAGAGCATGGTGTGTGGGGGGGGGGGGGGGGCAGTGGAGATTACAAGGGGATGACACTACACGTATCTGTATTATTAAAAAATCGGGACTTTACTGGTTTAGCACTGCCTCCGGGCATTGCCTCCAGTATTGTTCAATACTGCCATGGGGTTTAAAACTGCCACGGGAATTAACTGCCACGGGGCGATTGCTAGTAAGTATAATAATACCAAGGACATCTTAAGTGAGGCAGAAATTGATATTACTATTCGCGTGTAGATACATTAAATTAGAGATTCGTTCATTGTAGACACAAAATCTCAATTTATGCCAACCTTCCATCATGCCTGTTTTCCCATGCCCTGTCACATAGTTTGGTTTGCCCGGGAACCCACTTGGACTGGTTTAAAGGGGCACCCTGACGGATGAGTTTTTTGTGTGCAAGAAACACGTCGAGATCGCCATGAAAACACCCTTCACAGAGATCGCAACACCACTCCCTTTGCTCTGGTTTCCTAGAAATCAAACCGTCCAATCGGCGATTCCTCCTTGGCGGAGGTGCTGGAAATCAGATTATTTCAGTGACGTGTCTTCTCTTTTCTAATGGCCGCCTGAGTTTAGACCAAACCGTTTGCACGAAATTTCCACAATACAAGCCTTTTTATTTATTTATTTTTTATATTTTATGCAGTTGACCTAAAGGAGTTTCGCTGACCTCCAAGGACATAGCTCCAACTTTTTTTTTTACTGCACTACAAAAGAGGAAAAAGCTTCAAACCACAGTGAGTGGCCTCCACCCACCCCATCAAAAATGGCTTCTCTTTCCGGCATCTCCGCCAAGGAGGAATCGCCGTTTTGACAGGTTTGATTTTTTAGGAAACCAGAGCAAAGTGGGTGTTCTGACCCTTGAAAAGGCTGTCTTTAAAATAAAACAAACATTTCTTGCAAAACCGCATCTGTGAGGGTCCACCTTTAAAATAAAACAAACATTCCTTGCAAAATAACTCATTCGTCAGGGTCCACCTTTTAAATAAAACAAACATTTCTTGCAAAAATGCA
>CM065702.1:44624507-44644507 GCA_017654935.2 Phymorhynchus buccinoides | reverse complement strand
TGCAGTCATCTGCATTCTGTTTGTCTGTCTGTCTGTCTGTCTGTCTATCTATCTATCTGTCTGTCTGTCTGTCTGTCTGTCTGTCTATGTTCACAGCAATAGGCGACGTGAAGCTGACGTTTCTCTCGGTAGACGTGGCTCTAACTGCAGCCATCTGCATTCTGTTTGTCTGTCTGTCTGTCTGTCTGTCTGTCTGTCTATCTATCTATCTGTCTGTCTGTCTGTCTGTCTATGTTCACAGCAATAGGCGACGTGAAGCTGACGTTTCTCTCGGTAGACGTGGCTCTAACAGCAGCCATCTGCATTCTGTGTTGTCTGTCTGTCTGTCTATCTCTATCTGTCTATCTGTCTATCTGTCTGTCTGTCTGTCTGTCTGTTCACAGCAATAGGCGACGTGAAGCTGACGTTTCTCTCGGTAGACGTGGCTCTAACAGCAATCATCTGCATTCTGTTTGTCGTCTGTGGAGAGTCTATCTGTCTGTCTGTCTGTCAAGACCTACAAGCAATAGGCGACGTGAACATCACGTTTCTCTCGGTAGACGTGGCTCTAACAGCAATCATCTGCATTCTGTTTGTCTGTCTGTCTGTCTATCTATCTGTCTGTCTGTCTGTCTGTCTGTCACAGCAATAGGCGACGTGAAGCTGACGTTTCTCTCGGTAGACGTGGCTCTAACAGCAATCATCTGCATTCTGTTTGTCTGTCTGTCTGTCTATCTATCTGTCTGTAGTCTGTCTGTCTGTCACAGCAATAGGCGACGTAGCTGACGTTTCTCTCGGTAGACGTGGCTCTAACATCAATCATCTGCATTCTGTTTGTCGTGGAGAGTCGGTTTGTGTCCAAGACCTATTAAACATGCCAACATCACTGTATAGCGCTTTGGCTCATCTGAGGTATCCCGTGAGTATATTATTATCATATTATTGTTATTATTATTATTATTATTATTATTATTATTATTATTATTATTATTATTATTATTATTATTATTATTATTATTATTATTATTATTATTATTATTATTATTATTATTATTATTATTATTATTGTTATTATTATTAGTAGTATTGTTATTATTGTTATCGTTATTATTATTATTATTATTATTATTATTGTTATTGTTATTATCATCGTCATCGTTATTATTATTATTATTATTATTATTATTGTTATTGTTGTTGTTGTTGTTGTTGTTGTTGTTGTTGTGTTATTATTATTATTATTATTATTATTATTATTATTATATTATTATTATTATTATTATTATTATCATATTTATTATTATTATTATTATTATTATCATAGTAGTAGTAGTATTGTTATTATCATCATCATATTATTATTTTATTATTATTATTAGTAGTAGTAGTGTTGTAGTAGTAGTAGTAGTTGTTGTTCATCTTTTCATTACTATTTGTATTATGTTGTTGTTTGTTGCTGCTGCTGCTGCTGCTGTTGTTGTTCTTGTTATTATTTTGAAACATTTAGGAAAAGGTAGACTTTTGAGTGGGGATCACTATCAATTTTGCTATTAGCAACAAAACGTGGCTTGGCTTCCAGTATTTAAAATTATCATCACGCGTATTATATCTGATGAGTTGTATTTAATATAAGCATTATGACATCAGTCTGGCATAATTAAGGATGACAAAATTGATCGCAAAAAATTAGAAGATGAATTGCACCATTACGCAATTGTTCGCACAAACTGTGACAAAGCATCATATATCTGTGCTTTGTTGTCCACCAAAACTATCCTGACGTTCAGCTAAACTTTCAGATGAGGTCATGGGAATGCTTATTACATCAGACAACATAGGAACACACCAATAACGAATAAGTCTCGGTTGTCTTGTCTTGCATGAACTATTCTCCAATTAAAACTGTTTGACACATAAACTGGGGTATGACTACTAATATATCTTATATTGTTTCAACAGTCATTATGAACAAATTATACCACAAAACATTGCCAACCCCCCATGCACTGTACAAACGACGAAAATGGAGTTTTACGTCCTCTTGGTCTGAATCAAACACATATGGGACATTTGTAAATACAAATATGGTGGGAACAAACCCCCGGAGGCATACAAAACCAGTAAAGTCCCTGTACAGATAGGTGTAGCGGTGACCACGCCTCGGAAGCCTCATCGGCTATGGCACCGCCACAATTATATAAAAAATGCACTGTACAAACGCGGCTTGAAATGGTATAGCAACCAGCGTTTGTGGTTTCTTTGATCATATATTGTTTCAACAGTCGTCATAATATGTAATATTCATGTTGATAGTGAGCACGCTATAAGCTCGAAGCTTGTTGTTGCTCATTCGTTCGTTAATGTATTTATGTATATGTCCTGTTGAACTTAATAAAAATGTATTTAAACCAAACTGGGGTAGAGCATTTCTTTAACTTATTTTCGTAAAATCACGAATGGTCAAGTTTGCGCAAAATTGTGATATAATCGGATGCTTCGTTGTAGGCCTTTGTTCCGTGTTGGTTTGCATATACAAAAAATGAATAAAAACAAGAGGCAAAGCCTTCAAGGCTCACTCGCTGCGGTTTTTTTTTTAGATAGATCTAAATGCCGAATATATATATAAATGCCAGAGGTAGATGTAAATGCCAAAGTGCTCAGAAAGGGTAAAACGTTTCTATAATGAACTCATCAGCTTGATGTGATATACCACCCTACAAAATGTTAAGCGAATCTGTGCAGCGCTTCGTGTGATATTTGTTTTCCAGGTGCTTGCATTATTGTCAGTGTTGGCTGTGGCTGTGCCTAGGTCCACCTTCCTCTGTGACTTAGTGGCCATCTGGTGAGTTTAGTTAATAATAATAATAATAATAATAATAATAATAATAATAAATAATAATTTTTTTTTTAAATATAAAAATAAATAAAAAAATAATAATAATAATAATCATAATAATCATAATAATCATAATAAAAATAATTTATTAATGAATTTTTTTTATATAGCGCCCATCTTACTATATAGGGCTTTACACATAACAAAATTGAAAATAGAATAAAGCATGAAACAGAAATCCAATAACATGAGCAGAAAATGCACATAGCATTCAACAACAACTGCTGTGACTAGGCCTACTACTAGCAGTAAAGTTTACTACATTTAATGTGCAAAACTAGTAAATTTGCAGCTTTCCTAACATTTTCAGGAAATTTCCTGTTTCACTCAGGGATTTTGCTAAATTCCTAAAAGTTGCAAATTTCTTGATCTTCCAATCTTCAGTAAATGTATGTGCCTGTTCCACTTCAGCTCCTTACTGATTCTGTGATGAATGCTTTCTCCATTTATCTATTCATTAATTCATTCATTCATTCATTCATTCATTCATTCATTCATTCATTCATTTATTTATTCAAACAATCTTCCATTGTCCCTTTCCAGATAGCTGTCCGTGTGCCTTTTCCACTTCAGCTCCTTACTGATTCTGTGATGAATGCTTTCTCCGTTTATTTATTAATATTCATTAATTTATTCTATTTATGTATTTATTTATTTATTAATTTATATATTTTTTATTGCCCCTTGCAGTTAGCTGTCCATGTGCCTTTTCCAGTTCAGCTCCTTACTGATTTTGTGATGAATACTTTCTCCGTTCATTCATTCATTCATTCATTCATGTATTCGTTCATTCATTCATTCATTCATTCATTCATGCATTTATTTATTTATATAATTGTCCATTGTCCCTTGCAGTTAGCTGTCCATGTGCCTGTTTCTTACTGATTCTGTGATGAATATTTTCTCCGTTTATCTATTCATTCATTCATTCATTCATTCATTCATTCATTCATTCATTCATTCATTCATTCATTCATTCATTTATTTATTCAAACAATCTTCCATTGTCCCTTTCCAGATAGCTGTCCGTGTGCCTTTTCCACTTCAGCTCCTTACTGATTCTGTGATGAATGCTTTCTCCGTTTATTTATTAATATTCATTTATTTATTTATTATTCATTCATGTATTTATTTATTTATTTATTTATTCATTTATATATATTTTTTATTGCCCCTTGCAGTTAGCTGTCCGTGTGCCTTTTCCACTTCAGCTCCTTACTGATTCTGTGATGAATGCTTTCTCCATTTATCTATTCATTAATTCATTCATTCATTCATTCATTCATTCATTCATTCATTCATTTATTTATTCAAACAATCTTCCATTGTCCCTTTCCAGATAGCTGTCCGTGTGCCTTTTCCACTTCAGCTCCTTACTGATTATGTGATGAATGCTTTCTCCGTTTATTTATTAATATTCATTAATTTATTCTATTTATGTATTTATTTATTTATTAATTTATATATTTTTTATTGCCCCTTGCAGTTAGCTGTCCATGTGCCTTTTCCAGTTCAGCTCCTTACTGATTTTGTGATGAATACTTTCTCCGTTCATTCATTCATTCATTCATTCATGTATTCGTTCATTCATTCATTCATTCATTCATTCATGCATTTATTTATTTATATAATTGTCCATTGTCCCTTGCAGTTAGCTGTCCATGTGCCTGTTTCTTACTGATTCTGTGATGAATATTTTCTCCGTTTATCTATTCATTCATTCATTCATTCATTCATTCATTCATTCATTCATTCATTCATTCATTCATTTATTTATTCAAACAATCTTCCATTGTCCCTTTCCAGATAGCTGTCCGTGTGCCTTTTCCACTTCAGCTCCTTACTGATTCTGTGATGAATGCTTTCTCCGTTTATTTATTAATATTCATTTATTTATTTATTATTCATTCATGTATTTATTTATTTATTTATTTATTCATTTATATATATTTTTTATTGCCCCTTGCAGTTAGCTGTCCGTGTGCCTTTTCCACTTCAGCTCCTTACTGATTTTGTGATGAATGCTTTCTCTGTTTATTTATTTATATATTTATTTATGTATTTATTTGTTTATTTATTTATGTATTTATTCATTCATTCATGTATTTTATTCATGTATTTATGTATTTATGCATGTATTTATGTTTTAATTGTGCCTGTTCCAGTTCAGATCCTTACTGATTCTGTGATGAATGCTTTCTCCGTTTATTTAATTATTTTTTCATTAATTAATTAATTCATTCATTGATTGATTCATTCATTGATTCATGTATGTATTTCTTCATAATAATTGTCCATTGTCCCTTGCAGCTACCTGTCCGTGTGCCTTTTCCAGTTCAGCTCCTTACTCATGCTGTACTTCGGTGACCTCGACCTTTTGCTGCTCAAGGTCAAGGACACGGGCTTCAGCCTCAGGTCACGACCTTTCTGCTGCTGCTGCCTGTGCTGCCCGGTGCTGCCCCCTACCAGGTGACTGTTGCCCTCCGCCACGAAGCCACTGGCGGGAGGACTGTGTTTTCACTCGCGTCACTGACGGTCGCTATGATAATACGTGATGCTATTTTTGCACTATTTTACCATGGCAACCGCAGTGATATGCAAGGCATACACCTTTAGGCCGTGTACACACATAAGCGGATATTACGTGCGGAAACCCGTGCGCAATCCATAAAAAAAAAGTGAAACAAAGAAGGGAAAAGATTTGCGCACGTGTCCGAATTTCCCCTATATGCGTAAACTTTTAGCCTTCTTTCTTCCACTTATTTAGGGTTTTCCGTACGGAACTTACGCGTCTAATGTGAACCCGGCCTTAGGGAGAAAGGTGGCAGAGTGGTTATAAGACGTTCGTCTGCCAAATGTAATGCGTGACTAGCAGCGTGAGTGACCCGGGTTCGAATCCCGGCCTCTCGCCCTTTCTTTCTAGTTCGACAGGAAAATCGAACTGAACGTCGAGTCCTTCGGATAGGGACTTAAAGCTAGTCTGACCCGTGCGCTTTACGCACGTAAAAATCCCACGGCAGTTGAAAGTCAGTAAGAGCAGGGAGAAATCCCGCTGCCTGGTATGGCCAAATTGATAGCTAGGTTTCCCAAGTCTGCCCCCCCCCCCCCCCTACCCCTGCCCCGACCCCCCCCCCCCCCCCCCCCCCCCAAAAAAGAAACTTTTAAATTGGGTAGGCGCTGCGCTTGCGGCGACGCTCTCTCCAAGGGAGAGCAGCCCGAATTCCACAGAGATATATGTCTCTTTGACTTGAATATTCCAAATACCAAATACCAAAATATTATCACTGGGGTTGCCATGGGGAGAGTGCGGGTAATAGAAACGCGCTTTTGTGACCATTACTATCGCTATGCCTGTCTGTCTCTGTCTGCAGCATGCCTCATGAACCGCTGCGCAGAATCGCTTCAAATATTGACGTTTATTATATGCCGTGGGCAGTCGCTAAGAATTGAGGGGTGGGGGGGGGGGGGGGGTTACTGAGAGCAGCATCTACAGGTGCTTCGTCCTTTTTCGTGCGTCTTCAGGTACTACTAGTACTACCCAATCTGGCATCATAATTTCTTTTGTTCAATTTTCAAAATTACAGTGACTGATTCTGATGCAGGAAAAGTTGACGTTTATCACACAAATGATTTGTTTTTTGGCTTCCTTTGCTATGTTTTATATCTAGCCTCGATTACAATGATGTTGGCATAAAAAGTGATAATTTTCACACAAACTTTGCGGTTTGTCAGTGCTTTTTGTGGCTGGCAAAATGATATATTAAAGCAACTATAGCCATGTGTGTGTGCGTGCCTACGTGAGTGAGTGAGTGAGTGAGTGTGTGTGCGTGCGCGTGTCGTGTGTGTGCGTGTGTGTGTGTGTGTGCATGCGTGTGTGTGCGTATGTGTGCGGGCGTGCGTGTGTGTGCGTGCGTGTGTGTGTGTGTTAAATCAAGTCAAGTCAAAATGATCTTTATTGAGGGTTAAAGAATAACCTGACGATGCTTTTTTTTCTTCTCCTGTGGATGTGTGTGCGTGCGTGCGTGCGTGCGCGAGCGTGTGCGTGCGAGCGTGTGCATGCGTGTGTGTGTGTGTGTGTGTGCGTGTGCGTGTGTGTGTGTGTGTGCCACAGGCGCAGCTTGATGAAGGTTCGGCTGATGATATTCCAGACGGCTGCTCTTCAGCCCGTCATACAATTCATTGGTGCTATATTGTGGGCAGAGCGGATATACAATGTGTATGGCGTAAGTCTGTCTGTGTGTCTGTCTGTTTGTCTGTCTGTATTGTCTGTTTGTTTGTCTGTCTGTACTGTATGTTTGTCTGCCTGTTTGTCTGTCTGTATGTTTGTCTGTATGTTTGTCTGTGTGTCTGTCTGTATTGTCTGTTTGTCTGTCTGTTTGTCTGTCTGTTTGTTTGTCTGTCTGGTCTGTCTGTACTGTCTGTTTGTATGTCTGTTTGTCTGTGTGTCTGTCTGTTTGTCTGTACTGTCTGTTTGTCTGTCTGTATTGTCTGTTTGTTTGTCTGTCTGTCCGTCTGTATGTCTGTCTGTCTGTCTGTCATGCTGTCCATTATACAGACATGCCCCCCACTCATCCCTTCCCTCCGTGGGGTTAGCGGGAGGGAGTCTTCCGTACATGTAGTCCCCCCCCCCCCCCCACACACACACACACCTTCTGGAAGTTCTGTGCTTGTAACTTCCTCTAATCTGTCTCTCTCTTTGCCTGAGAGAGAGAGAGAGAGAGAGAGAGAGAGAGAGAGAGAGAGAGAGAGACAGAGACAGAGAGAGAGAGGGGGGGGGGGAGGAAGAGAGAGAGAGAAGAAATTAAAGTGCATGGGCATTTAAGTTACATAAACCATATAAATAGTTGTAACCAAACCCCCCGTGGGGATACCGGGGGGGGGGGGGTTCCGTACAAGTAGTCCCCCCACCTTCTGGAAGTTCTGTGCTTGCAATAACTTCCTCTAATCTGTCTCTCTCTTTGACTCTGATCTGCATTTTTCCTTGCTTTCTGTCATCTACTATCTTTCTGACTTATTGGCCCATTCTCCTGCCTCTTTTTTTTCCAAAAAACTAAAATCTTCCGTATAGTTTTCTCCTTTGAGCTCCTCCGAAATGGGAATGTGTCGGCTGATTGCAGCGAGGAGACCCGTGAAAACTGGAAAACGGGCACATATACGTAACCATTGTGGCCTTATGGCCCGGGAACGCAGAACAAGAAGAAGAAGAAGAGCAGACGTGGTGTAGAGTGTCACAGAGGTAACGCGTTCGCCTCGTATACAATAAACCCCACTTCGAACCTGGGTACAACAAGGGGATTTTTCCTCTCACTCTGCACTAGGCCTTACGCGGTCTGAACGTGGAGTCTTTCGTCGGATGAGACGATAAACCGAAGAAGTCCCGTGTGCCCATGCACTTAGCACACGTTAAACCCAGTGGCAACGAAAAAGTTGTCATTTTGGCAGCGACACGCACTCCAGGTGTGGGAGCAACCCGAATTTCACATTTCTCTCTGACTATTACGTATCAAATATCAAATACCATCAATACCAGTTTATTGCCGCTAGCTGTGTTGTGGGCTAAAACTACAGTGTGTATAGGGCGGGGGGGGGGGGGGGGGGGGGGGGTGTGGAAGGGGGGGGGGGGGGGGGGGGGGGGGGGGGGGGGGGGGGGGGGGGGGGGGGGGGGGGGGGGGGGGGGGGGGCGTGTCAAAAAGCGCGAAGAGTTCAATTTGCACGACTGTTCCACTATGCAATTTGCACGAACGTGAAGCGAAGTCAGTTTGCTCGAATATCCCAGAGATTCGGATTCGGATTCGGATATTTTATTCATAAAGGCCATAGCCCCTTAGAAGGGGGGTAAGCAAACAGCACAACAAAAGCAATGAAAGCTAGATAACTCTACATACACACAGCATTTCGCCTCTTAAATGCTTTTTGCAGATACAGACAAAACGACTTGAGAGTATTTTCATTTTTTGAAGACAACAGGAGAACTAATCTAAAAAGGCATGGATCACGAAAGTATTTACGTGATATGCATTCTTCTCTAAGGTCTCTTAGTTCTGGACATGATAACACAAAATGAATTTCATCTTCAACAGCATCGTGACATAAAGGACATGTCAAGCTACTAGCATGAGTCTGTCTGTAGCGAATATCCCAGAGAGAGAAACAGAGAGAGAACGCACGAACAAACGAACCACGTGTAATAGTGTAAGCATACTTACATTGACGACACTTATTGGCACAGTAAACACATCTGCCATGATTATGTCGATATTGTTGGTATTGCATTAAATATTGAATAGAAGGATGAAGCCTGTACTTCTGTGGAATACATATCTTTTATTAACCCCTTCAAGACTTCACTGCCTTAGACAAACATCGTGACTGGTTGCCTATAAAATAATTATTATAACAAATACGAAGCGCAGCTAAGCTCAACGCTGTCAATGAATCAGTTTTGACAGCATTACTGGTTGATCCAAGTTTATTTTTCGCTTAAAAATCATGGTGACTTGCGTTATGATCGGAATCATTAGTCTCTTTATTACTATCGCTGTTAATGAAAACGTATAGGAGTATGTTCTGATACTCGTGTAGGGCCGACGTTTTTGACGTTTTCAACATTAAAAATAGAAACAGAAGTGCCGAACATAAGTGAAACGAAAGTTGGAAGAGTGATGAAGGGACGTAACTCGAAAAACATGGTTTGGATTAAAAAAATAACATGGATTTAGACAAGATTTAGACTCAGAAATTGCTGTTCCGAGAATACTCGGAATTGGGCCCTGACTGGCGGTTTTTCTGTCCCGAGTATACTCGGAATTCATCCTGAATGAGCTAAGTCACACAGATTTTCACAATAGAAAAGAAAAGGTAGTTCAGTTTCAACACAGGTTGGGTTTTTTTACGAAAAGAGCACATCAAGCCTTGTTCAGAAACAGCAGTATGGCGATTTTTACACACACACGCACGCGCATGCGCACGCACACACACAAGCACACGCACACGCACACGCACACGCACACGCACACGCACACGCACACACACACACACACACACACACACACACACACACACACACACACGCACGCACGCACGCACACACACAAGACATAAAAAGTACGCCGTACTATGGTATTTTTCGGACTATAAGCCGCACTTTATTATAAGCCGCACAAAATGTTATACTAAATTCAGATTTTATTATATTTTCTTACTGTTTTATTATTAGTCATAATTTTAATTATTATAAGGCAGTAAGGGCCTCATGATCAGTCTGGGTATCCCTACGTATCGATAACACTACTAAGATAAATCAGTGCGGCCATCACTACGTATCGATAACACTACTGGGCCAAGTCACTACGGCAACAAAGGGTTAGGGTTAAGGTTAAAATAGGGTTAAACTTAGGTTAAGTAATAGGGTTAAGTTACAATAGGCTAGGTTACATAGTGTTAGGTTGCATAGGGTTACTAACCCTAACCCTATTCCTAACCTTAACCCGAACCCTTTCACGTTCAAGTTCAAGTATACCTGAATTTATCTTTTGGAGATATATTGAAATATACTTGAAACTGCGACGCGCTCTCCAAGTGGAAGCAACCCGAATTTCACAGAGATGCCTCTGTGACTATAAAGTACCTAATACCTAATAATAATAATAATGTCTTAGTGTTTGTACGAGGAATAGAAAGGATAAGTTTGTCAGAAGAGAGAAGACAAATCTGTTTAACGCCCTCCGGTTTGGAACAGACACTATTATGGGACATTAGTAGATATAAAGATGGTGGGAACGACCCTGGAGGCAATATCCCGGAGACAGTGCAACACCAGGAAAGTCCCAAATTTATAACAATGCAGATTATTGTTTATTGCTGTCAGAAGAGGAACGGACAGACGTTATAATCATTACCCAGGCGGATCAAACTCAGTTCCATTTCTACCTGAGCTTGAGAAATTTAGCAGAACGAAGTTCGTAAGGGTAGGGAGTTCCAGATAGAAGGGGCGCTGAAAGAAAATGAACGTTCACCATAATATATGTCTTAGCGTTTGTACGAAGAGTAGAAAGGACAAGTTTCTCAGTTGTTACCTGTTGTTCACCATAATTATATCTCTTAGCGTTTGTACGAGGAGTAGAATGGATAAGTTTGTCAGTTGTTAACCTGTTGTGGTTGTTGTTATTGTCACTGTTGTTGTTTTGTAATGGAAAAAAAAACACACACACACAAAAACACACCTTCTCTTTAGAGAATACTTATCTTAATATGCAACATTACATAATACAGCTATGAATTATATATATGATTATTAAGTTTGAGAAACTGATGACTTCTTTATTCTTTCATTATATTACCTATCAAGAACTGCTTTTTTGTATTTACCCCATTCTGACTTTGCGCTTACTTTATATATATATACATGTATGTTGATGGGATGAAAGAGTGAGTGAAAGCAGGAATTGTGGAATGAATGAAGAGAAGGCATAACAATTATTGAATTAAAAAAAAGAAGAGGAACGGACGGAGAGACCTTGTAATCGTTACGCAGACGGATCAGACTCAGCCCCATTTCTACCTGAACTTGCTGAAGACGCTCTCCACACTTGTGGCCATCTACGGGCTGTACGTGCTGCACGAGACGGTCCAGCCGCACCTGGCCACCCACAGCACGGCCCCCAAGTACATGGCCTTGACCTTGACCCAGCTGTTTGTCAACGTGCAGTCCGTGCTGATGGTCATTCCCGCCAAGTTCGACTTCCCCCCCTGCTCCAAGGGACTGTCTTCCCGAGTCCAAATGATTGGTAAGAGAGAGAGCTTTCAACCCTTTCACCGTCAATGTCGCATTTTTGCACCACAGTGATTTAACACCCATGTCACTAAAAGGCATCAGATCAGGGCCTGTTATCCAAAGACCTATTCTCTTAATTTTGGGAGGTAAGGATAGGCCTTACTTTAAATATGTCACAGAGGAGTTCCCAATATTACAGACACATTTGTTTCTATGCCCAGGTAAGTTTAATGGAAATGTTTCGCTGAAAAATGGCTGGCGGCGAAAGGGTTTTAAAGGGGGCACCCTGGCGGATGAGGTTATTTTGCAAGAAACGCGTCGAGATCACCAGAAAGACAGCCTTTTCAAGGTTCGGAACACTCTGCTCTAGATTCCTAGAAATCAAACCGTCAAATCGGCGATTCGTCCTTGGCGGAGGAGCAAGAAGTCAATTTCATTGAAAGTGAAAGCAAGTGCCTTCTGTTTTTTTCTTAAAGACACACCCGATCACGTGCCAAAATCACGGGATTCACGTATTTTCCCTCATAACTGGAAATAAATCTTGTTTTGACCAAGTCTGACTCCCATATAAATTACCCCAAATTGAAAGCAACACATCAGTTTAAAGAGCAGCCTCAATTTGAATATGGGGAAATTCGAATGTGGGTCGCAGCAACCCAGAAAAAAACAAGGGACGTAACCGTGGCGCGTCACGGGGTCTTTAAAGCAGCCTGAGTTTAGACTAAATCGTTTGCACGAAATTTTCACAATACTAGCCTTTTATTATTTTAAAATTTGATGCAGTTTACCTAAAGGAGTTTCGCTCACAACAAAAGGAAATAGCTCCAATTTGGGAGTTTTCTACTGCACTACAAAAAAGAAAAAGCTTCAACCACCCTCCACCCACCCCATCCAAAATGGCTTCTCTCTCCGGCATCTCCGCCAAGGAGGAATCGCCGTTTTGACGGTTTGATTTCTAGGAAACCAGAGTAAAGTGAGTGTTCCGATCCTTGAAAAGGCCGTCTTTCTGGTGATCTCGACGTGTTTCTTGCCAAAAACAATCATCCGTCAGGGTCCACCTTTAAACTCTTTTTGGTTGTATCCAAATGTGTGGGGGTTTTGGTGGGGTCGCTCGTCTTAGCGAAGTGAGTCTATATTCTCATCAGTGTTCGGTTGTGTGTCCGTGCCACCCCTCATTGTTCTTTTAAAACAATGTTTGCAAGTCGCTGACTCGCACCCTGCGGTTTCTAGCTTCGACGCCATGCCGCCATTGTTGCTAAGGTTTTGACCGAGTAAGTGGAGGTAATCAACTCTCATTTTCACGAAGTGCTCTCCCCTAGGTTTTTTCCGAAAATCGTCTATTGCGACCTCTACTAGTTGACATCGCAATTGAATTGCTATGTCTTCCAGTAGAGTTTAAAACTCTACCAGATTTTAGTCTCTACGCTGACACGATTGCTTGCTTGCTTTGTTGATTTATTGATTGATTTATTGATTGATTTATTGATTGATTTATTGATTGATTTTCTCTCTCTCAGAGTGGCATCAACTTGTGCTAGTGGTGGATATCAATGATTGATTTTCATTAACTGATTGATTGATCGATGTATTGATTGATTGATTGATTGATTGGTTGGTCGATAGATTGATTGACTGATTGATTGATGGATTGACTGATTGTCTCTCCCCCAGAGTGGCACCACCTAGTTCTAGTGGTGGAGATGTTCCTGCTCTCCGTGGTGTCCCGGGTCTACTACCGTCGACCCCTGATCCTGGACGCCATCTTGGAAGCGCGTCGCGGGAACCTGAGTGACATCTACATCGGCTGCGGCGGCAGCGGCAACAGAAACAGCAACAACAGCAGCAGCAGCGCTGTCGGGAGCACTGGCGGGCAGGATAACGAGGGCGTCGCCGAGCGGCAGATATGTCCTGCGCCTGTTTCGCCACGCACTGAGTGCGACCCCCCACCCCCCATCCCCACCCCATAGCGTAATGTAGCGCACCGACATGTTATGCAACGTTGCATTACACCCATACACAATGTTTTTAACCCTTTCACAGCCAAAGTCGCATTTTAGCACCACAGTGATTTTACACCTATGTCACTAAAAGGCATCAAATTGGGGTCCATTATCCAAACACCCTGTTGTCCTAGTTTGGGGAAGTAAGGATAGACCTTATTTTATATCTGTCACAGAAGAATCCCCAATACTGCAGATGGATTTTGTTCTCTATGCAGGTAATCTTAATGGACATTTTTGGTTGAAATATGGTTGGCGGTGAAAGGGTTAAAGACCCACCAGATCACCAGGTGTCAAAATCACGGGGTTTCCCGTCTTCCCCCCCCCCCCCCCCCCCCCCCCCCCCCCCCCCCCCTCTTTTATAGCTGGTAAGAAATCTGGTATTGACCAGGGCCTGTATTCACGTTGAGATAGCATGAGACTTAGCATGATGCTAACTTAGAATCTCTTCCAATGTCCTATAGGATTTAATAGGACTTTTGGAAGAGCTTCTAAGTTAGCATGATGCTAAGTCTCATGCTATCTCAACGTGAATACAGGCCCTGGTTTCTTCTTCTTCTTCTTCGATCGCTCAGACAGTTTTCTGTCAACTATGAGCGCAGATGCGTCATGCTGCCGTTATGCGCCTAACTAGGAAATAGTTAGGCCCCAGCAAGTCCGACTTTGGCTGGAGGAGGAAATGTTTTTTGAAAGTGCTTCGTGAAAAAAAGGCAGGAGGAGAATGGACGGGGGGGGGGGGGGGGGGGGGGGTAAGGCAGAAAGATTGTAGTAGTAGATGACAGTAAGCAAAGGGAAAAGGCAGAGTCAAAGAGAGTGACAGATTAGAGGAAGTTACAAGCACAGAACTTCCAGAAGGTGGGGGAACTATTTATGCAAAAGATCCCCCGGTATCCCCACGGGGGGGGGGGGGGGGGGGGTTGACCAGGTTTGACTCCCATGCCCCCCCCAGCCTCAATTTGAAGTTGGGGACATATTTTGTATGTGGGTCACATCTACCTAGAAAAAAACCCAAGGGACTTCATCGTGGTGCGTCAGTGTGTCTTGAAGCGATTCCATGCATGGTTCGCGAAAATGATAAACGGAGACATGTCTGCCGCTCGGCAGCCACATAAATAAACCATGCAGGCCACAATTTGTAGAAGATATATTTAGCCCCTTAAAGACCCCCCACGTCACGTGTCACATTCTCTCTTATGCTAGAAAGATTTCCTAAGACTTCTTACCAGCTGTAAGAGGGAAAACACGCGCAAAACCGTGATTTTGACACGTGACGTGGTGGGTCTTTAAAGATTTTCGGTTTTCAAGGTCATACGTCAACGTCAAGGTCACGACGGTAATAATTTATGCAAAACCAATGCCTACCTCTCTCGGTGATGCGCCACCACCACACGAAAATTTGAAGCGATTCTGTTAAGCGGTTCATGAGATATCTTCGGACAGACAGAAAGAAAAAAAAAAAAGAGAGAGAAAAACAGGCGCCGCTCACCGCAACGTGCGTCTCCTTATGGTGACCAAGAACGAGGAAGAGGAGGAGGAGGGAGAAAAATTATGAGAGTGGATGATAAATATGGAAGGGGGCAGTGGATTTTTGTGTGTGATATGTTTTGCTCTTTACATTTCTCTTACATTACTCTCTCTCTCTCTCTCTCTCTCTCTTCTCTCTCTCTCTCTCTCTCTCTCCCCTCTCTCTCTCCTCCTTCTTTCTCTCTCTCTCTCTCTCTCTCTCTCTCTCTCTCTCTCTCTCTCTCTCTCTCTCTCTCTCTCTCTCTCTCTCTCCCTCTCTCTCTCTCTCTCTCTCTCTCTCTCTCTCTCTGTCTCCCTCACTCTCTCTCTTTCTCTCTCTCTCGCTCTCTCTCTCTCTCGTCTCTCTCTCTCTCTCTAGCTCTCTCTCTCTCTCTCTCTCTCTCTCTCTCTCGCTCGCTCTCTCTCTCTCTCTCTCTCTCTCTCTCTCTCTCTCGCTCTCTCTTTCTCTCTCTCTCTCTCCCTCCCTCTCTAACTCTCTCTCTCTCTTTCTCTCTCCCTCCCTCTCTCTCTCCCCCCCATCTCTCTCTCTCCCTCTCTCTCTCTTTCTCTCTCTCTCTCTCTCCCTCTCTCCATCTCTCTCTCTTTCTGCCTCTCTCTCTCTCTCTCTCCTCCCTCCCTCTCTCACCAAATGATTTAGTATACGGGGAAACCAATAGGTATCCAATCTATTTAAATTCTGCGGTAAGTTGTATTCCTTACTGGATAAAACTAACAGAAATGGAGAATTCAAGATTGCCTAGAAAAGCTTACAATAAGTTGTGTAATCTGGACGCAAGAGGAAAATCAAATTGGGTTTCGAGAGTACGTGTTAAGTTACAGGAATTGGGGTTTGGATTTGTGTGGTTTCAACAAGGGGTTGGTAATATTAATCAATTTATTCGTGAATTTCGTTGTAGACTGGTTGATTGCAGATGGCAAATTTGGTCAAGCCATGTGCAAGCGTTTTTCTTTTTATAGGCAGTTTTCATGTATGCGAAGTACTCCTGTATATTTATCAATTAAAATGGATAAGCAGCTTAAAAGAGTTATGACAAAATGTAGGTTTGGAATCTCTGACCTTTTTGTCCATTATTTCCGCTACAGAAATTGTAACGAACAAAATCTTATTTGTCCATTGTGTAAAGATGCTAAGGAAACAGAAGTTCATTTTGTGTTTTGCTGTCCAGCCTTGAATAACCTTAGGAATCAATTAAATCCCCGGAAATATTATCGAAATCCTTCATAGCTTCATTTAACATTACTCATGGCATCTACAAATCAAACTATCGTCAAGCAGTTTTCTATTTACTTATACAAAGGGTTTAAAATTCGCAGTACAGTGTGCAGTTAATGTTCAGACATATTCCTGAGATTAAGATAATTGTTAAATATGATGTTTATTGTTGTTCACTGTTTGTCCATAATAACTGCCGTTTTCATTTATGTGTGTGTGTACAATACCCCCTTCACGAGGGGCCATGGCCTATGTGAATAAACTTTCCGAATCCGAATCTCTCTCTCTCTCTCTCTCTCTCTCTCTCTCTCTCTCTCTCTCTCTCCCTCCCCCCCCCCCCCCCCCCCCATCTCTCCCTCTGTTGTTCTTATTTCCTCCTGTTTCTCTTGATTGTTCATTATCTTCTTTTCCTTGTTCTTGGTTTGTGTAAGAAGAGAGAGAGAGAGAGAGAGAGAGAGAGAGAGAGAGAGAGAGAGAGAGAGAGAGAAAACAGTGTATCATCATAAAAATCAAACTGTTCGCTGTGGGTACTTAACCGGGAGAAGGTGTCGAGTCAAGTCAAGTCAAAATTTTATTTTCAGATGGACATCGAATAAGCATTACATTATGCTTTTTTTTTACATCAAGCCATCCATAACAAAACAGAAATCAAATAATAAACAAGCAGAACATGAAAATGCACAAACTACACACACAAACATGTACATACACGCACGCACGCACGCACACGCGCACACGCGCACACACACACACACACACACACGCGCGCGCACACACACACGCACACGCGCACACGCACACACACACACACACATATACACACACACACCAACAAAAACGTGGAAAATGGGGGAAGGGGGAACAGTCACATAGTTATTAACAATGACAAAGGGATGATTTTTAGTATGTGTATGTGTGTGTGTGTATGTGTGTCAAAGTCAAAGTCAAAGTCAGAGTCAAAGTTTTATTTCCAGATGGACATCGAATAAGCATTACATTATGCTTTTTTACATCAAGCCATCCAAAACAAAACAGAAACTGTGTTATTGTGTGTGTGTGTGTGTGTGCGTGTGCGTGCGCGTGCGTGCGTGCGTGTGTCAGTTTGTACGTGTGTCTCGTATGTTACGAAACTACCACCCCCCCCCCCCCCCCCCCCCCCCCCCCCCCGAGTACTAGATTATTTGGCCTTTAGAGACTTCCCTCAACGCGAAATGTCATACAATCATCTCACAAAGGAGAATATGGATAACTGCCCCCCAGGGGTAAGGCACTTCATTTCATTTCAATTATTATTGTCCAGCTTTTCAGTTTAGCAGCTGTTTCGTGCGTCCTTTGGAAGTCATGCTCGTTCACTGACTGACTGACGCACCGCAGGTGAAGAAGCCATCTTGATTTGATTGACGTCACTGAGCCAAGGGACGTCAACCCTGTCTTTTATACCAGCTGCTGGGTTTTCTCCCTTTATTCTGTTCTTATTCATTTTAATCTCACCCCCCTTCAACAGGCTGCCGGAGAAATATTTACGAAAAATTGCCTTTTATTTTATATGAATAAAATCAAATCGAATTTTATATAAATCAAATCAAATCAATTTTATATCAATAAAATTAAATCAATTTTATATAAATGATGAATAAAATAAAATCCATTTTGCATAAATTAAATAAAATTGAAAAGAAACCTGCTAGACTAGACTCAGTCTGAAAAAAATGGTCTAAAGGTATGTAACATCTTTCTTGACTTGTCTGATAATCTTAAACAAACAAACAACAACAACAACTAGCAATCCAGGATTGTGACATATCAAAAGACAGAGAGATAGACAGACAGACAGAGAGCGATAGAGAGACACAGAGAGACGGAGAGCGAGACAGACATACAGAGAGAGATAAACAGAGGGAGAGAGAGAGAGAGAGAGAGAGAATGTTGATGCTTTATTCAACATTTAGTATCATGTATTATGTTTCTGGGTGGGGTAAGTGGTAGTGATTGTGGTGGTGGTAATGGTGTGTATGTGTGTGTGTGTGTGTGTGTGTGTGTGTGTGTGTGTGTGTGTGTGTGTGTGTGCCTGCGTGTCTGTGTGTGTGGGGGGGGGATGTATATAATATGCCTATGTGTGTGTGTGTGGGCGATTATATGTCCTTGTTGAATTTCTTGCTTTTAATTTTTGTGTTGTTGATTGTTAAGCGCATAGAGCTCCACATTTGCACTTATGAACATCCTCAGAAAACACGTTACAGTGAACCCCCGCCTAACAGAAATAGAAGAAAAAGAAGGAGAAGAGAAAGAAGGAGGAGGAGAGGAAGGAGGAAAAGAAGAAGAAGGAGGAGGAGGAAAAGGAGAAGAAGAAAGAGGAGGAGGAGCAGAAGAAGAAGGAGGAAGAGGAGGAGGAGAAGAAGAACAAGAACAAGAAAAAGGAAAGCACCCTGAACATTTGAATTCCAAAGAAGACTATTTTCTGAACTTCTCTATGTGGCGGAATCACACCATTCGTCGGTTTAAAAGGGAGACTAGTCATTGGATTTATGCCTGCAACGGAAGTTACCGCCATTTTGTAATATAAGCCTCATTCAAGGAGCTTCTTTCTCGCAGAGGAAGTTGCGTCATGAACAAATTGAGATGGAGGCTGTTGTGATGAACCATCTATTTTGTTAGCGAAAGTTGCGTACGTCATTAATCGAAAACGTAGTGGGGTCTTTTCTGTTTGAATGAAAGTAGGGGGCGCTGTTGAAGAGGGTGTGTTTATTTCTTGTGGTATTAGCTAACAGTTAAAGATACACTGACCCACCGCGATTAAGACCCTTGCTTTTTTTGGGGGGTAGCTGTGACCCATATGCAAATACCCCCAACTTGAAACTGAGGCTGCTCTTTAAAACGATGCTTCGTTTTCAATTCGGGGGCATTTGTATGGGAGTCCGACCTGGTCAAAACAAGATTTCTTGCCAGCTATAAGAGGGGGAAACCCGTGATTTTGACACGTGACCTGGTGGGTCTTTAAATGAGATGGTGAACATTATTCATCACATCTTTTTTTATAGACTGTGTAATA
Source organism: Phymorhynchus buccinoides (assembly GCA_017654935.2). NCBI lineage: Eukaryota > Metazoa > Mollusca > Gastropoda > Neogastropoda > Raphitomidae > Phymorhynchus > Phymorhynchus buccinoides. The sequence goes on along the minus strand of CM065702.1, from coordinate 44,625,073 downwards.
AGATCTTTTTCACACAATAGTTTTTGGTTATATGCTCTGCACACATTCAACCCCCAACCCTTCTCTCCCTTCATTATTCTAAGAAGTCTTACATTCAGAACAAACAAACAAAAACATCAATATACTGTTTAATCCTTTCACCGCCAAAGTCGCATTTCAGCACCACAGTGATGTAACACCTATGTCACTAAAAGGCATCAACTTGGGGTCTATCATCCAAAGACCTTATTGTCTTAGTTTTGGGAAGTAAGGACAGACCTTGTTTTATATATGTCATAGAGGAACCTCCAATACTGCAGATGGATTTTGTTCTCTACCCAGGTAAATGTAATGGAATTTTGTGGCTGAAATATGGCTGGCGGTGAAAGGGTTAATATCTACCGCGATGTGGCTACAAATTTACGAAGCAAAAAAATAATACATTGACTTTAGTATTGGTGCAGCATTAGTAGGGGAAGACGGGGTAAAAAGCGCATGGGCGGGTAAGAAGCCCACCCCAATTATCTCATGAAATGAAGCAAATTTCAGTCTCATTTTGCCCATGAGACGAGCGTTAATGTCTAGCA
>CM065702.1:44609507-44619507 GCA_017654935.2 Phymorhynchus buccinoides | reverse complement strand
CCTTTCCAGGAGGAGGGAGCTTGGAAAGAAAAAGAACGTTCGCCAAGAGTTCTGGCACGGAAACGGGGGATCTGCAGAACGTGAGTGTCAGAGGAGGAGCGAAGCAGTCTAGTGGGAGTATAAATCGATAGAAGATCAGAGAGATATGATGGGGCCAAACCATTCAGCGACTTGTAACATAATAGAGAGAGTTTATACTCAATGCGCTTTTCAACAGGGAGCCAGTGGAGAGATTGAAGCAAAGGAGAAACATGAGAGGTCCTCGGGCATTTCAGGAGAGGTATTTACGAATATAGCCAATGCAACGAATTTGATAGTAGCAGGACTGACAGGTCTGAGTCAGGGAACTCTGCATGGAAAGAGTATTGTCCAAAGTGACACCTAAGTGTTTGACTGAGTCTGAGAGGGGAAGGATATTGTTACCCAGTTGGATTGACTCTATGGAAAGAGAGGCTAGTTTGTTTTTTGTCCCTACAAGCATTGCTTCGGTTTTTTCACCATTTAATTGAAGTTTATTTTGAACCATCCAATTTTGAATATCAATATAGCAGTTGTTACTTTCTGTAAGAATGGAATCTAGATCTTCAGGGGTTGTACTGTTTTGGAGTTGTGAGTCATCTGCATAGAAGTGATGCTACACACACACACACACACACACACACACACACACACGCACGCACGCACACGCACGCACACGCTCAACAGGGGTGGGGGGGACCTGCTGAAATACCAAAAAGTTGTTTTTTTAATCCTAAAATCACATTCAAATCACCAGGGCCTGTATTCACGTTGATATAGCATGAGACTTAGCATGATGCTAACTTAGAAGCTCTTCCAATGTCCTATATGATTTAATAGGACTTTTGGAAGAGCTTCTAAGTTAGCATCATGCTAAGTCTCATGCTATCTCAACGTGAATAGGGGAAGACGGGGTAAAAAGCGCATGGGCGGGTAAGAAGCCCACCCCAATTATCTCATGAAATAAAGAAAATTTCAGTCAAATTTGCCCATGAGACGAATGCTAGACATTAACGCTCGTCTCATGGGTAAAATGAGACTGAAATTTGCTTCATTTCATGAGATAATTGGGGTGGGCTTCTTACCCGCCCATGCGTTTTTTTACCCCGTCTTCCCCTACAGGCCCTGGGCACGATCCTGTCCAGTCACCTGTAAGTGAAAACTAATATTTCAAACATGCCGATGAAATGGGCACAATTAAATGGACATTGACTCGGCAAATGAGCGGCTTAGCTGGATGATTTCACCGCCAGGTGGCATGAATGCCGATGAAATGGGCACAATTAAATGGACATTGACTCGGCAAATGAGCGGCTTAGCTGGCTGATTTCACCGCCAGGTGGCATGAATGCCGATGAAATGGGCACAATTAAATGGACATTGACTCGGCAAATGAGCGGCTTAGCTGGCTGATTTCACCGCCAGGTGGCATGAATGCCGATGAAATGGGCACAATTAAATGGACATTGACTCGGCAAATGAGCGGATTAGCTGGCTGATTTCACCGCCAGGTGGCATCAGTAAATATCGATGAAATTCTGCTTAACGTCCTCCGGTCTGGAACAGACACATATATGGGGCTGTGACGAGGTAATGGATTAAAAGGCTAAGTCTCTAGGGAAGACTTTAGAAAATTTGCCTTTAGCCCACTTCTCTAGGGTATGGGAGATGAGCAACTTTCCCGGCCCCTTTTCATCTAATAAATTTATATTTGTGCCCGGGTTCTGGCTCGTCAGATGGTTGTAAGAAATACAAGTGGTTGAATTGCTCTAAATGGCAGACAGAGAGAAGTAGGGTTTTACATGAAATTACAAGACTCCCACTCTCATCAGTCTGACCAAAGGGTTCAGGATTATTTGACACTTGTATTTTATTTACTCCCAAAATCTGCATAAGATTATGCAACAATAATAATAAAGCAGCTCAATGGCGCCAAAACAAAATATGGATAAAAACACAATGAAATCCGAAAGGATTTACAAGACTTTTGTCTTTCTATAAGGTTCGCCCCATGCCGGAAGGGTTACTAATTATCTTTAGTGTCCGTAGGAAAGTTCAAATGATTGGCGCAGTCAGGTGGACTTAGCTGTTTCAAGTTCTGGGCTTGCTCGTCAGGTGAGAGTAGCTCCCAGTCGTTCCGATTACGGCTTCGCGGGATGGCACGGTTCAGGCGTGGTCTCCTCGCGGATTCTGGGTGCGGGTCGTCTTGGCGGCGATCCCGTCTTGGTGCTTGGTGGAGTCCGGGATAAGCATCTTCCGGCCCACGATGCCCTGCTGATAATCACAGGAGAAGGTGGATGTAGATCTCTATGGCTTAGAGACAAGGGGCTTCAGTCGGCAGGGAATTAGTGAATCCCAACCGGCTTGAAGGCTTCCCTTGTACAATAGCACTACATGTAGTTAATAAATAAACTGAATTTCAGTTAACAAACTGAGATCAGTAAAACATAAAAGGTGATCAAGACAACATCACTCTCCATCCAACACCTGGAAAGGAATGGTATCATAAAGTGCAAGATTGCGGCCCATAGGTTTCCTACTAAAAATAGTGCAAGATTGCGGCCCATAGGTTTCCTACTAAAAATAGACAAAAGGGTTAGTAGGCATAAACTCCGGTTCTGGTACCAAAAGTGTTCAAGTCAAAAACACACACACACAAATAATCAGTGCACATAAATAGAACAGAATGTTTACCACTTCTTTTCTATAACATATCTATCTACTCCTTATTCATCATTGAACATAGGATCTAGATCAAAACTAGAGTCAAACAAACAACCAGTCTCAATCACCAGTCATCAATAAGACTTACTAGGTGGGCTATTCTGGCTGGGAGAGGTGTTGCTCTAGTCAGTTTCAGCGTCTTGTGTGAAAAACTTTTTCTCACTACGCCAATTATAGCCTTCACTTTCAAACAATGAAAGCCTGCTATTGGTGTATTACAGTCCACACGTCACAAGATGCTGTTCTAAATGTACCGAACAATCACGCGCCTATTACATCCTTATCACGTGCCGACATTCAAAATCCTTCTCGTGTTCGGAACGGCAAAACCATCTTCAAAGGGAGATAACCGTGGTTGTCACTTTCTTGTGATGGGTAGATAGATCTTGCTTCAAAGAGATAATTGCCTTATTCGGCGTTCTTTAGATGGTGGGTGGCAATTAACGTGGCGGCCGGACAGAGAAATGAAAAGGAGAGAGGGTGGGGGGTGGGGAGGGGAGAAAGGGGGGGGGGGGGTGTAGATAAGAAATAAAGAAAGCGGGTCGCGCGGGACACTTACGTCACAGAGGCCCCCCGAAGAAAAGATTCTGGTACCGGAATCTTCCTGTGGAACGCCGACTCCACTTTCGTCTTGGGCGACAGGGACAAATTAGTGGGGAGACTGGGTCGGCTGGAATGGTGGAACATCTGGTCGCAACACAGAGTTCAAAGGAGCAGGTGGGTTAGAGATCAGTGGAATGGATTCCGACTGAGGTTGGTGCGGCAATCCTGTGTTGAGTTGTCCCAAGGTTGATTGCAGAATAGCAAACACCTCTTGCCTGAGTTTCCCCTTTAGCCTGGATTCATCATTGCTGATGATGTGGTTTGGTAGGCCGATTCGGGCGAAAATGGCTTTGAGTGCCGCAGCTATCTGACTAGCATCAAGTGAGGAGATTGGGGCGGCATCGCACTGCATGGTACATATGTCGACCACGGTGACTATGTACCGGAATTTCTTCTTCCGTTGAGGTAGAGGCCCGACCAAGTCGACTGCCACTCGCTGAAAGGGAGGGGTAGGTGACGGCTGTACGTGCGGCGGCCTGTCCCGATAGTACCTTCGGTGGGTGTTTGCACCTGAGGTACCTGTGGCGAGTGGTCTTGGGTCATTAGGCGGACATTCCTTGGGAAGGATTTTCCAAGTTGTGGCGGACTTGGGGACTTGGGACAGTCTGGATTGGCTCGCGCGGCAATTTGGTTTGCCGCGTTGAGAGGTTTCTTCCCTGCTGAGGGAGATTTGCTCTTTGGGAAGGAGGGAGGGAGTTGGTTTGTGGATTGGGGAGAAGGGAATCCTGCTGAAACTAGGGCAGGTTGAGAGGGGTGCCCTAAAAACACATACTGTGATCCCAGTATGAGGTCATAGACAGGACTGTCCATGAGCACTGCCTTGATGGGTCCCTTAACATATCTGGTGTCGACATTGATTATGGCGACTGGCAAAGTGGATGGGGGGATTGCAGCATCAGGGCCCTGCAGAGAGATGAAGTCTCCCGTGTATGCTGACGCGGGGACTAAGGATCCACAGACAATTGCGTCGCATGACAGTCCAGTGTCATAGAGACACTGAACAGGGATGTTGTTGACAGTCGCCTGTCCAACGACTGACGGTGTGCCTGGACACTGTACTGGGGAGGGGTTTGTGCAATTCTGCGAAGTCGAGACGACTTGCATAGTTGCAACATTTTGCCGCTTGTAAGCAAGTTTCCTGCAGTCATCCCGATTGTGGGTGTTCGACTTGCAGTATGAGCAGAATAAGGGTTGTCCCAGTGGTTGTCGTTCATGGGTAGAACTGTTTGACCCACTTTTGGAGTTGGGGTTAAACCTGCTCTGCTGTGAAGCAGTGGACCCAACAACTTGCTGTAGTTTTGGCCTTTTAGGGGCGCTAGGTTCATCATGGGCTAGAGTGTACCGGTCACTTAGCTGGATGAGGTCAGCCAGAGTTGTGGCACCTTGTTCGGCAGTAAAGGTGCGTAACTCTGGGGACATGGTTTCGCGCAGTTGCTCGCCAACCATCAGTTCCCGGAGATCCTCATAGGACTCAGTTTTGGCAGAAAGGGACACCCATTTTGTCAGATAGTTCCCCAGTCTATCTGAAAATTGGGCATAGGACTCTCCCCTACCTTTTCTGGTTGACCGGAACTTTTTCCGGTAGGCGTCCGCTGTCAACTCGTATCTGTTGAGCAGGGCTTCTTTCAAAGCTGGGTAGTCGGTAATTTGGCTTGACGGAAGTTTGCTGTATACCTCATAAGCCACACCCCTGAGACTTTGGGCAAGCTTGAGGTTGAATTTTTCCGGAGCAAGCTCAAATTCCTGGGCCAGTCTTTAAAATCTATCGAGGAATGCATCGATAGATTCTGTTGCTTCATTGAATGCCTCCAATGTGAAGGTCATGGCTGAGGTATGAATGGGAGGGTGAAAATTTTGAGGGGCAGCAGTCTCAGAGTCTGCTGAGTTTTCAAGCTGCTTCATAGCTAGCTCATGGTCTCGCGCTTTTTCTCGCTCAGAGGCCTCAAGTTCGAGTTCTTTATTTTTGGCATCCTGCACTAGTTGCCTCTGCCTTAACTCATGAGTACGGATTTGCTCTTGCTCGGCAGCATCATGAGCTCTCTGCTTATCTTTCTCAGCGTCCTCCCGAGCTTTATCAGCCTCTTGAGCATCATGAGCTCTCTGTTTGTCTTTCTCGGCCTCCTGAGCCTCCCGAGTTTTATCTTTGTCATATTCAGATATGACAAAATTTGCTAACTCTTGGCCTGACATTCCTAGAGACTCTCCCCATTCTTTAAGCTCCCGCCTAAGTTTAACAATCTCAGCCATGGTTGTAAATACAACTATTCAAAATAAAAACAAAGCTGCTGAGTTGAATGTATCAAACAACACTTAACTATTTCAGCATAAACAGAAATAGCATGCACATCAAAATAAAGTCATAAATAGCATTCAAACAAATCAAATCAAAACACAGTGAACCAAATCACAATAACTTTCCCAGTGGACACAAGATCAGTTTTGAAAAGGAACTACCGTTTGAATTGAAATTTGTTAGACTTTATGAAAAAAAATATCCCGGACGCGAGCCCCCAATTAGATGTGACGAGGTAATGGGTTAAAAGGCTAAGTCTCTAGGGAAGACTTTAGAAAATTTGCCTTTAGCCCACTTCTCTAGGGTATGGGAGATGAGCAACTTTCCCGGCCCCTTTTCATCTAATAAATTTATATTTGTGCCCGGGTTCTGGCTCGTCATGGTTGTAAGAAATACAAGTGGTTGAATTGCTCTAAATGGCAGACAGAGAGAAGTAGGGTTTTACATGAAATTACAAGACTCCCACTCTCATCAGTCTGACCAAAGGGTTCAGGATTATTTGACACTTGTATTTTATTTACTCCCAAAATCTGCATAAGATTATGCAACAATAATAATAAAGCAGCTCAATGGCGCCAAAACAAAATATGAATAAAAACACAATGAAATCCGAAAGGATTTACAAGACTTTTGTCTTTCTATAAGGTTCGCCCCATGCCGGAAGGGTTACTAATTATCTTTAGTGTCCGTAGGAAAGTTCAAATGATTGGCGCAGTCAGGTGGACTTAGCTGTTTCAAGTTCTGGGCTTGCTCGTCAGGTGAGAGTAGCTCCCAGTCGTTCCGGTTACGGCTTCGCGGGATGGCACGGTTCAGGCGTGGTCTCCTCGCGGATTCTGGGTGCGGGTCGTCTTGGCGGCAATCCCGTCTTGGTGCTTGGTGGAGTCCGGGATAATCGTCCGGCCCACGATGCCCTGCTGATAATCACAGGAGAAGGTGGATGTAGATCTCTATGGCTTAGAGACAAGGGGCTTCAGTCGGCAGGGAATTAGTGAATCCCAACCGGCTTGAAGGCTTCCCTTGTACAATAGCACTACATGTAGTTAATAAATAAACTGAATTTCAGTTAACAAACTGAGATCAGTAAAACATAAAAGGTGATCAAGACAACATCACTCTCCATCCAACACCTGGAAAGGAATGGTATCATAAAGTGCAAGATTGCGGCCCATAGGTTTCCTACTAAAAATAGTGCAAGATTGCGGCCCATAGGTTTCCTACTAAAAATAGACAAAAGGGTTAGTAGGCATAAACTCCGGTTCTGGTACCAAAAGTGTTCAAGTCAAAAACACACACACACAAATAATCAGTGCACATAAATAGAACAGAACGTTTACCACTTCTTTTCTATAACATATCTATCTACTCCTTATTCATCATTGAACATAGGATCTAGATCAAAACTAGAGTCAAACAAACAACCAGTCTCAATCACCAGTCATCAATAAGACTTACTAGGTGGGCTATTCTGGCTGGGAGAGGTGTTGCTCTAGTCAGTTTCAGCGTCTTGTGTGAAAAACTTTTTCTCACTACGCCAATTATAGCCTTCACTTTCAAACAATGAAAGCCTGCTATTGGTGTATTACAGTCCACACGTCACAAGATGCTGTTCTAAATGTACCGAACAATCACACGCCTATTACATCCTTATCACGTGCCTACATTCAAAATCCTTCTCGTGTTCGGAACGGCAAAACCATCTTCAAAGGGAGATAACCGTGGTTGTCACTTTCTTGTGATGGGTAGATAGATCTTGCTTCAAAGAGATAATTGCCTTATTCGGCGTTCTTTAGATGGTGGGTGGCAATTAACGTGGCGGCCGGACAGAGAAATGAAAAGGAGAGAGGGTGGGGGGTGGGGAGGGGAGAAAGGGGGGGGGGGTGTAGATAAGAAATAAAGAAAGCGGGTCGCGCGGGACACTTACGTCACAGGGGCATTAGTAGATATAAAGATGGTGGGAAACGATCCTGGAGGCAATGCCCGGAGGCAGTGTAACACCAGGAAAATCCCGAATTTTGTGACAATACAGATGTGATTACCGAGTATCCAACATGTCCACAAAGCTCGAGAATATGTTTAACCCTTTCACCGCCAGCCATATTTTAGCCCAAAATTTCCATTAACTTTACTTCTGTAGATAACACAATTTGCAGTATCGGGGATTCTTCTGTGACATATATAAAATAAGGTCTATCCGTACTTCCCAAAACTAAGACAATCGGGATCGGGTCTTTGGATAATAGACCCCATTTGATGCTTTTTAGTGACTAGGTGTTAAATCACTGTGGTGCTAAAATGCGACTTTGGCGGTGAAAGGGTTAACGTCTTCCACACATAAAGGACACATAGCAAAATTATGGACATTGCTGTTTTGTAAAGTTGCGAATAAAGCTCGAGTGGGGCTGATCCTTTCTATATCCTTAGTTGGGGGTAGAGAGAAAGACTCGTCAAGAGAGAGAGGGAGAGGAGTCCCCCTCTCTCTCTTTATTCCCAAGTAAGGATATCACGAGATAAGCCTCTATTGAGTGGGTCGCCAACTGGCGGTGAAATCTGCGACCTAGGTTGACCATTGACTCCTTTCGTTTCGTTATTTGTTTGGTAAGTTGTGTTCCAAGTCCTCTAAAGATTTCACAACCGGTCTCCATTTCGATTCCTCGCTTTTATATACACTACTCACAAAAAGTTAAGGATCACTATGAGAAAACAGGTGCGCAATAAACTCCGTTCGCTCCTGTTATTTTTTTCTCAGTCAAGCCAAATTGTTATGAATTCTTGTTCAGCTGTAAGTGGGCGATGTTGTGTTAGTGGAAACATTGCACGTGATTCTCTATTACTGAGCTTGGCAGCAAAAGAAAAAGCGGAAACTTGCGAAAAAGGACCTTGTTTTGGATCGTTCTGCATGAACACATTGCACAAGCCAGATGGAAAAACCATTATGCACGTGCAAGCACTGCTGTTTATGTGTGAGATGCTGTCTCTTGCTTGGCTTTATAAGAAGACATACCACCAGTATTAGGCCTGATTTGACAATGCCTCCACGACAAAAATTGAGCGAGTTGGATAGGGGACGAGCTGTTGCATGGTTCCAAGATGGTAATCCCAAGCGAGAAGTGGCCAGGCGACTTCAGGTGTCCATCTCGGTCATTGTCAGACTGATTCAACGCTTCACAGCCACTGGGAGGGTCCATGAAAGACGCAGATCTGGTCGACCGAAGAAGACAACTCCACGTGAAGATCGTCTCATTGAACGACAAGCCCTGCAGACAAGAACAGCCTCTTCCAGCATCATTCGAAGGCAGCTGAGGGTGGCTACTAACATCAACATCAGCCAGCAGACCATACGGAACCGCCTTCATGGGTTTAACCTCCGTTCTCGTCGCCCAGCTGTACGGCCACGCTTAACTCCAGCCCATAGGGCAGCACGCCGCGCCTTCTGCAGACGTCACGTGAGGTGGACACGTCAGCAATGGTCCCAGGTCCTGTTCAGTGATGAATCACGCTTCACCCTGAACCACAACGACGGCCGACTGATGGTCTGGAGGCGCCCAGGGGAACGCTTTATTGACGCCACTGTCCAAGAAAAGGTGGCCTTTGGTGGAGGTTCTGTAATGGTCTGGGGGGCCTTCAGCCTTCACCACAGAACACCCTTGTATCATGTACAGGGTAACCTGACTGGCCTCCGATACCGGGATGAGATCTTTCGACCGCTGGCTGTGCCTACACTGCAGCAGATGGGACCGCCGGCTGTCTACCAGGATGACAACGCTCGCCCCCACAGGGCAAGGGTGGTCAACGACTTCCTGCAGCAGTCTGGAGTCAACAGAATGGAGTGGCCAGCATGCATTCCCGATCTCAACCCGATTGAGAACCTCTGGGATGAGCTGGATCGCAAAGTGAGGAGCAACCACCCCCCTCCCAGGGATGCCCAGCACCTCTACCAGATGCTGCAGGCTGAGTGGCAGGCGCTTCCACAGAGGATCTTCACCACCCTGGTCAACTCCATGAGGACTCGCTGCGTCGAGTGCCAGAACAGCCATGGCGGATACACGCATTACTGAACTTTTGGGAGCATCAGAATGCCCTGTCTTGTGATTTCAATGACTTTGGGAAATCAAATTTCGATACGTACCCACTTTGATCAAATGTACAGACCAAACGATTGCTCGAAATTGAAGGCAATTGTGTATCGTTATCACTAAAGCATTGAATTAAATGTTGGCCAAAATTCAACGCATTGGCTTTCTTATTTGGAAAGTTATGAATTAGTTTGCAAGTGATCCTTAACTTTTTGTGGATAGCTTATATATATATAATATATCAACGTACAAGAATTGAAGAAGAAAAAACAACCACACCATTAAACTT
>CM065702.1:44594507-44597007 GCA_017654935.2 Phymorhynchus buccinoides | reverse complement strand
TTCGCTAATGAACATACAACATAATTTTTCACATTTTCTTTTTCCCCTCACTGACAATCAACATACAAAGGGATGAGTGGACATGCTAATGAACACACAACATAATTATAGATGAAAGATAATGTACATAATTAAAATTGAGGCGTAGATGAAGAAATAAATAAAGAAGAAAAAGAAGAAGAAGAAAGAAGAAGAAGAAGAAGAAGAAGAAGAAGAAGAAGAAGAAGAAGAAGAAGAAAAGAAGAAGAAGAAGAAGAAAGATGAGAAGAAGAAGAGGAAGAAGAAGAAGAAGAATAAGAAGAAGAAGAAGAAGAAGAGGAGGAAGAAGAAGAAGAAGAAGAGGAAAAGAAGAGAAGAAGAGAAGAAGAAGAGAAGAAGAAGAAGAAGAAGAAAGAAGAAGAAGAAGAAGAAGAAGAGGAAGAAGAAGAAGAAGAAGAAGAAGAAGAGAAGAAGAAGAGAGAAGAAGAAGAGAAGAGAAGAGAGAAGAAGAGAGAGAAGAGAAAGAAGAAGAGGAAGAGAGAAGAAGAAGAGGAAGAAGAAGAAGAAGAAGAAGAAGAAGAAGAAGAAGAAGAGGAAGAAGAGAAGAGAGAAGAGAAGAAGAAGAAGAAGAAGAAGAAGAAGAAGAAGAGAGAGGAAGAAGAAGAGTAAGAAGAAAAGAAGAAGAAGAGAGAAGAAGAGAAGAAGAAGAAGAAAGGAGAAGAAGAAGAAGAAGAAGAAGAAGAAGAAGAAGAAGAAGAAGAAGAAGAAGAAGAAGGAAGAAGAAGAAGAAGAAGAAGAAGAAGAAGAAGAAGAAGAAGTGCAAAAATCCTTATACAAAACTAGGAATATATAAACCAGCTTGTCTATTTCAAACTATTAAAGAAAAGTGAGCTTGAATCCTTACAACTGCCCCAGTCTCCCACCCCCACCCCCAAAACAATCTCAAATTATAATACAAAAGCCAGTTTATTATATTAAAGGGACACCCTGACGGATGAGGGTTTTTTGCAAGAAACACGTCGAGAACACCTGCAAGACAGCAATTTTCAAGGATCCGAACCCTCACTTTGCTCTGGTTTCCTATAAATCAAACCGTCAAAACGGCGAATCCTCCTTGGCGGAGTTGCCGGAGAGAGAAGCCATTTTGGACGGGGTGGGTCGAGGCCACTACAGAATGGTTGGATCTTTTTCTTCTTGGTAGTGAAATAAAACAAATTGGAGCTATTGCCTTTGTTGTGAGCGAAAATCCTTTCGGTAAACTGTATAAAATAGCTTCTTTAAAATAAAATAAAAAGGCTTGTATTGTGGAAACTTTGTGCAAACGATTTGGTCTGGCTCAGGCAGCCATTAGAAAAGACAAGGCACTTTCCTTGTCCTTCACTGACAGAATCTCAGCCAAGGAGGAATCGCCGATTTGATGTTTTGATTTGTAGGAAACCAGAGCAAAGTGAATGTTGCGATCTCTGTAAAGGATGTTTTCCTAGTGATCTCGAAGTGTTTCTTGCAACAACAAAAACTCATCCATCAGGGTGCCCCTTTAAACTAGGAAATCAACCCCCACCACCACCACCTCTCAAATCACTCACCCTCGAGAGAAAAAAGTTAAACCTGAAATATAAAAAACTTTTTTTTGAAAGGAAAAGGAAAAACAACGACCTCTAACTCAAAGATGAGAAAACAAACCCGGGCCTGTGGTGATGGGTGTGGCTAAGACAACTAATCTGAGATGGAAAATGCAAATTAGGTCTAAACTGCCAATCCGATTGGTAGTTCGAACTACTTTGCAGTTTTCATCCCGGATTAGTTACCTTAGCCACACTTATGACTACAGGCATAGGAACCTAAAAATTAAAAAAACTACTTTAAAAAAAACTCAGAATCGAACCCAGCAACCAAATAAAGAAACAATCAAAAAGAAGAAAATAAACACCGCTTTACCCAACGTGGAACATCAAAAGCCTGTTGCCAAACCTGGGAAGTATGCTTTACCCAACGTGGAACATCAAAAGCCTGTTGTCAAACCTGGGAAGTATGCTTTACCCAACGTGGAACATCAAAAGCCTGTTGTCAAACCTGGGAAGTATGCTTTACCCAACGTGGAACATCAAAAGCCTGTTGCCAAACCTGGGAAGTATGCTTTACCCAACGTGGAACATCAAAAGCCTGTTGTCAAACCTGGGAAGTATGCTTTACCCAACGTGGAACATCAAAAGCCTGTTGTCAAACCGGGAAGTATGCTTTACCCAACGTGGAACATCAAAAGCCTGTTGCCAAACCTGGGAAGTGCAGTAGTATATCAGAACACCATTCAGAAATCAAGCACTCGACCGTTGCTCAAGTCATCAGTGTGACGCAATAGATTCGTCGCACGTGGCCTCCGTTCCCGACACGTAAGAACAGTGGGGACAGTCCATGTGGCAAGGGAAAAGGTCAGAAGCAATCCTTCCCCGGGTGATCGAAACGTCTCGCACGACTGTTGACAAGGAACAGACAAGAGTTCTCCCCTCCACGTTGTCTTCCC
>CM065702.1:44574507-44577007 GCA_017654935.2 Phymorhynchus buccinoides | reverse complement strand
CTGAATCCATCTTGAATCTTCTGTTTCGTACCAACGATGTCGCCATTTCTTTCTGTTCTCTGCGGAGGCTTTGTTTATTTGGAATAAAATATCAAAATCGTCCAGCACAGTGTGATATTGTGTCTTTGGATTTTTTATTTAACCCTTTCACCGCCAATGTCGCATTTTTTGCACCATAATGATTTATACCCATTTCATAAAAAGCCTTGAAATCTGGGTCTGTTATCCAACGATCTTGTGTTCTTGATTTGAAGAACTAAGGATAGGCCTTATTTTTAAAATGTCACAGAAGAATCCCCAATGTTGCTGACAATTTTGTTTCTCTGATCCATGTACATTTAATAGGAACTTTTGGCTAGAAAATGGCTGGCGGCGAAAGGGTTAAATGTTTGTCGTCACTTATTGGCTCGCTGGTTCACTCACTCGCATACTAATGTGTTTGTACACGTATTTGTGTGCCTTTATTCATCTCTCTCTCCGTCTCTCTCTCTCTCTCTCTCTCTCTCTCTCTCTCTCTCTCTCTATCTCTCTCCTCTCTCTCTCTCTCTCTCTCTCTCTCTCTCTCTCTCTCTCTCTGTCTCTGTCTCTCTTTCCCTCTCTCTCTCTCTCTTTCTCTCTCTAACTCTCTCTCTCTCTTTCTCTCTCTCTCTCTCTCTCTCTCACTCTCTCTCAACTCGTTCTCTCTCTCTCTCTCTCTCTCTCTCTCTCTCACTCATCTCTCTCTCTCTCTGTCTCACACTCTTTCTCTCTCTCTCTCTCTCTCTCTTCTCTCTCTCTCTCTCACTAACTCTCTCTCTCTCTCTCTCTCTCTCTCTCCTTCTCTCTCTCTAACCGTCCTCTCTCAACACACTCTCTCTCTCTCTCTCTCACTCTGACTTCTCTCTCTCTCTTTCTATGTCTCTCTGACCTCTCTCTCTCTCTCTCTCGTCTCTCTCTCTCTCTCTCTCTCTCTCTCTCTCTCTCTCTCTCTCTCTCTCTCTCTATCACTCTATCTCTCTCTCTCTCTCTTCTCTATGTCTCTCTTAATCTCTCTCTCTCTCTCTCTGTGTCTCAGTATGTGTCTTTGTCTGTCTGTCTGTCTGTCTGTCTCTCTCTCATCTCTCTCTCTCTCTCTCTCTCTCTCTCTCTCTCTCTCTCTCTCTCTCTCTCTCCTCTCTCTCTCTCTCTCCCCCACCCCCCTCTCTCCTCTCCATACACACAACTACAATCTAAAAACTATGCAAAGGGAGAATACTATGCAAATCCAGCTTACTAGAGAATAGCTTGAGTTATATTTCTTTGACTGATCTCTGCTATCTACGAATACACCAGTGGCTTGGTTGGGTTTTTTAACGTGGTGACAGCACTGCTATGCTGATGATAGCAATCACCTTGACATCACGTGACTATGCATTGGTTGACAATAGCCTAAGTTAGGGCCAGTTTTCTTTTAACGAAGGACAGATTGAAAGAATAGGCTTCACCTAAAACCTTTTATCCTTGTTAAATAAAGTTTTTCATTGTTCAGTGTTCTTTTTTTCTGTGTTCAGTGTTCTCTCTCTCTTTCTCTCTCTTTCTCTCTCTCTCTCTCTCTCTCTCTCTCTCGAATCTCTCTCTCTCTCTCTCTCTCTCTCTCTCTCTCTCTCTCGGCTCTCTCTCTCTCTCTCTCTCTTTTTCATTATTATTGAGGTGACTTGATATGTATGGTTATTTATCTTGATGTTAGCGTCGACTTTTGTTAATGTGTCTGTGTGTGTGTCTGTGTCGGTTTTTGCGTGCGTGCGTGTGTGAGCGTGTGTGAGCGCGTGTGTGTGTTTTCTTGGTATTTTCATGTACTTTTTCTTGCGTTTTTGGTCTACATTATGATTTACTAGCTAATGTTGTTTATTCATGAATTATTTTTTTTTGGCATTTTCTCTTTTCTGATGGCAAGATGTAAAGAAGATATGCTTATTCTTAACCATCAATAAAAAAAAGATTCGTTCGTTCGTTCGTTCGTTCGTTCTCTCTCCCCCCCTCTCTCCTTCTCCTCTCCTCCTCTCTCTCTCTCTCTCTCTCTCTCTCTCTCTCTCTCGGCTCTCTCTCTCTCTCTCTCTCTCTCTCTCTCTCTCTCTCTCTCTCTCTCTCTCTCCCCTCCCCTCTCCCTCTCTCTTGTAAAAAACTGTAATTTTGATGATTGTGTTTGTTTGCTTATCTTTTTTTCTACTTTGGAAAGTTTGTATTCATTTGTGAGCTGCATCAGTATGGGACCGAGGCCTTGGTCTGATTAATCATTTTGTATTCGAATTCGTATTCGTATTCTCTCTCTCTCTCTCTCTCTTCTCTCTCTCTCTCTCTCTCTCTCTCTCTCTCTCTCTCTCAAATGGGTTTTGAATATTTCGAATGTAGTAATGCTATTATAGATTTATAGCTACCTTAGCCCCTGTTTGTTTGCATAAGGGCCCATGGCCAAAGTACAATAAACGAATTTCAGTGTTCAGTCTTCTCTCTCTCTCTCTCTCTCTCTCTCTCTCTTCTCTCT
>CM065702.1:44567007-44569507 GCA_017654935.2 Phymorhynchus buccinoides | reverse complement strand
AGTCGCATTTGAGCACCACAGTGATTCAACACCTATGTCACTAAAAGGCATCAAATTGGGGTCTATTATCCAAAGACCCCATTGTCTTAGGCTTGGGAAGTAAGGGTCGACCTTATTTTATATATATGTCACGGAAGAATCCCCAATACTGCAGATGGATTTTGTTCTCTACCCAGGTAAATTTAATGGAATGTTTTTGCTGAAATATGACTGGCGGTGAAAGGGTTAAGCCGCAGCCGGAAGGCGAAAGGCGGTGAATGTTTTCAGTGTTGTTTGTTTGTTTGCTTGTTTGTTTCTGGTTGGCTGACTATGAACGTTAGCACGATAGCATTTGAACAGAGGGACGCATAGGACCCTGATATTTTTCACGAGGATAGGTAGTTAGGATATCTAGGCCAAGTTCGGAAATGAAGGTCGTTGGTCGTCGAAGGTCAAGATCACTGGAGCAACAACAAAAACCGGTGCAGCCTTGGAGGGTAAGTTGTACCATGCAGTGAAAATGTGGCACACATACAGGTCTGCATGAAGCGCAAAGTCTACCACGTGGTCAAAATGTGGTGCGGGCCGGCTGGTGGTCTAACGGTTTCTATACTGTAGCTTCAAGTCTTAGTATGAGAATGCCATGGAAGGGTTGTTGTGGGTGTTGTTGTGTTTTCTGATTTGTTTCAAAATGTCAAGACGTTTCTAAAGCAAAATTAGCCTGACGTACCATACCTGGTGTTTTGCAGGTCAAACATCTTTGACTAAAGGGTCTATGCCGGCTCGGTGTCAGCTATATTGCAAAAAGGACACAACGAACCTGTCATGAGCCCGTAGGAGGTAAAGGTACTTTAGTAGGAGCCCCCCCCCCCCCCCCCCCCCCCCCCCCCCTTAATCTATGTCTGGTGCATAACACACCCAGCAATAGCGACTGCATCAACCCTGTGGATCAGCAATTTTTTGTTTTTATTATTCATATTTTTTTAGATTTGTTTCCCCAATGCACATGGTGAATAAACAGACAGAAAACAGCTGCAATAAGCCAAATTAAACTCAACATCGAACAATTTTCCAAGAGCAGCATTTTCCACATCAACTACAATGACGACAAGTGCAACGCCGAGCGGCTGCAAAGTCCCCTCGCAGCATCGCCGAGCTACTCCGAAATCGGAATGTGTCGGCTGTACACATACATAAAAACGCATCAAAACAACACGTAACTAAATAGTTTTTTTTATATATATCCTTGGGGTTCGGACCCGTGATTTGAGCACGCGCGATCATGCGCACACGCGCGCACAGAACAATTCATGACAACTGTGTTATAGACCATTCATCAAGAAATGTTGTGAAAAAAACTGCATTAAAATACATGGAAAACTTCGCGAGATATTAGCGATTATGTGTTTCGGGGTTTGAACCCCGTAACTGGCGCGACCTTGACCTTAATGTAAAACTAAATACATCAGTGGATAGCTTGCATCTTGGCAAACTAGTATGCCAAATTTGATGATGATAGACTGACTAGGTTTTGAGAAAAACGGACGAATAGCCGGACGGACGGACCAGACAAAAACAATAGCTCCCCGAACCTTCGGCTCGGGGACTAACAACTACATATGAGGGAGAGAGAGAAAAACAGCAAAAGACAACAACAACACACACAAAAATCACAATAAGAATGCAATACAGAGAGTCTACATACAATAGGTATAACACGATGTTTTAAATATTAGGGGTTTTTTTAAGGAAAAAAAGCCTCAATTATATATCACAATTCAAACAATTCTACCCTTTAAAAGAGAGAGAGAGAGAGAGAGAGAGAGAGAGAGAGAGAGAGAGAGAGAGAGAGAGAGAGAGAGAGAGATTGAAACAAACATGTATCATTTGTAGTCCACCACGCGCATCTGTGGCCAACCAGAATGTAGCATGCCCATTGGTCAGTTAGTTTTAGCTCAACACGCGCATCGTTTATGCTAATGACTCTGGGGCCAAACAGAATACAGCATCCCCATTGGTCAGCTATTTTTAGCTCAACACGTGCAGCGTTTATGCCAATGACTCTGTGGCCAACCAGAATGCAGCATACCCATTGGTCAGTATTAGTTATTTGGATTTGGGCATGGTGCATGACTTTGGGGCTCTTTAGAAGCTGTGTTCTTTAGCCAACGAGAGCTTTAGCTAGAGTGGGCTAAAGAACATGGCTTCGAGAGAGCCCAAAAGTCGTGTACCATGCTCAAATCCAAATCACATATGTATATACAAATCTTACCATTTATATAAAAACAGCAGAAACTCTCTGCTCTAAAACAAAGAGCCTCTAAAACAAAGCCACCAGCTCAGTCTTCTTCAAAAACAACATCGGAGAATGGTTCCGGACAACGGTCGGAGTATGCCAGGGATGCCTACTCTTCCCCACCCTCTTCAACATTTTCCTAGAATATATCGGCCAAGTTTTTCAAAAAATAAGGTCATAGGTCAAATGTCATGGTCACTGGCGCCGAAAATGCTGCCGAGCACC
>CM065702.1:44559507-44562007 GCA_017654935.2 Phymorhynchus buccinoides | reverse complement strand
AGAGAGAGAAGAGAGAGAGAGTACAGACAGACGACAGGACAGATAGTAACACATACAAAGGAGACACACATAAAGCATAAGCAAAATGGCAAACACGAAACGCGCGCGCCGCGAGGAGCACACACACAAACATGCACGCACGCACACGATTCACTCACAACACACACACAAACACATAAACAGCAACAAAACACAACACTACACACGATACACTACATTCACGACTCACATCCGACTGACTCACACACAGAGACACAACACATACACACATTCACACGACACACACACACGCCACGCACTGCACGCACGCACAGCACACAACAGCACACACACACACACACACAGCACTTATTCACACACACACACGGCTCACTCGACGCACGCACACTCACAGCACGCACACACACAACACAGAACACCACACACACACACAAAAAAAAGACACACACACACAGGCATACTCCCACACCACACACACACGCAAACCACAAAAAACCAACAACACCAAAAAATCGCACACCACACGCACGACACACGACAGCGCGCACGCACACGCAACACGCACAGCCACACACACACCGGTGTAGAGTGGTCACAGTCGTGAACCGTTCGCCCGTGTCAAGTAAACCCGAGTTTAACCTGGGTACAGGAGATTTTGTTTCCTCTCACTTTTGCACTAGCATTACGGTCCTGAAGTGGAGTCTTTCGGATGAGAACAATAAACCGATGTCCCGTGTGCCCATGCACTTAGCACACGTTTCAACCCAACGGCAAACGAAAACGTTGTCATTTGGGTCAAATGTACCACCACCACCCCAACCACCGACCACCCCCCACCCCTCTTTTCCTTCCTCATCATTCACAAACAAAAATTCGCATGCAAAAAAAAAAAAAAAAAAAAAAAAAATTGGTGTCGCGCTTCTGGCTGTGAAACGCACAAGCCAGGTGGGAGCAACCGAATTTTTCAGTCCAGAGACGGCCTTTATGACTTACAGTAGTACCTAATACCTACTAACCCTAATGCAGCAACACAGAACGCGTAACACACACACACACACACCACAACACACCCACACCACACACACACACAGAAAGACAGACCACACACACACACACACTGTCAAGCTGGAGCGTCAAATCGCCCCTTCTTTTTTTCCCCTCTTTCCTACCCCCCCCCCTGTGACGTAAGTGTCCCGCCCCGCGAGACCCACGCTAACTTCTTTATTCCTATATCTACTACCCCCCCCCACCCTCTACCGCCCTCCCCACCCCACCCCACCGCCTCCCCACCCCCTCTCCTTTTCTTTTCTCGTACCAAACCGCCACGTTAATCTAATTGCCCGGCTACTTTAAAACGAACGCCGACTAAGGCAAATTATTCCCTTGGAACCACGTTATCCTCTCCCTTTGGTAAGACACCGCGTCCTTACCCGTGCCAACCGGGTTATCTCCCTTTTGAAGAAAGGTTTTGCTTTTCTTCCGAGCACGAGAAGGATTTTGAATGTCGGCAACGTGTAAGGATGTATAGGCGCGTGATTTGTGTCGGTACATTTAGAACAGCAATCTTGTGAACGTGGTCGACTTGCTATAAACCATAGCAACAGGCTTTCATTGTTTTGAAAGGAAGCTATAATTGGCGTAGTGAGAAAATTTTTCACACAAAGACGCTGAACTGATAGTAGCAACACCTCTCCAGCCAGAATAGCCCACCTAGAGTCTTAATTGATGACTGGTGATTGAGACTGGTGTTTGTTTGCTCTAGTTTTGATCTAGATCCTTGTTCAATGATGAATAAAGAGTAATAGATATGGCTAGTAAAAAGAAGTGGTAAACATTCTTCTATTCTATTTATGTGCACTGATTTATTTGTGTGTGTGTGTTTTTTGGCTGAACCTTTTGGTCCCAAACCGATAGTTTATGCTACTATACCCTTTTGTCCTTATTTTTAGTGGAAACCTATGGGCCTATGGGCCCACTATGGGCCGCAATCCTTCTTGCACTATTTTTGTAGGAAACCTATGGGCCGCAATCTTGCAACTTTACAGATACCATTCCTTTCCAGGTGTGGATGGAGAGTGATGTTGTCTTTGATCCCCTTTTATGTTTTATTTACTGCTCTCAGTTTGTTAACTGAAAAATTCAGTTTATTTATTAACTCATGTAGTGGCTATTTGTCAAGGGAGCCCTTTCATTCAAGCCGGTTGGGATTCACTAATTTCCCTGCCGACTGAAAGCCCCTTGTCTCTAATCCATGAGATCTACATCCATCCACCTTCTCCTGTGATTATCCGGCAGGGCAATCGTGGGCCGGAAGATCCTCCCGGACTCCACCCAAGCACCAAGACAGGGATCGCACGCAAGAACGACCCTTACCCACAGACCCTCACCCAGAATCCCTCGAGAGACCACGATCCACGCCCTGAACCTGCCATCCCGCGAATAGGATAAAGGCCGTAAATCGGAACGACTGTCGGGGGGAGCTACTCTCACGATAGGTGAA
>CM065702.1:44545769-44553269 GCA_017654935.2 Phymorhynchus buccinoides | reverse complement strand
GAATTTCAGTTAACAAACTGAGATCAGTAAAACATAAAAGGTGATCAATCCATCATCACTCTCCATCCAACACCTGGAAAGGAATGGTATCATAAAGTGCAAGATTGCGGCCCATAGGTTTCCTACTAAAAATAGACAAATGGGTTAGTAGGCATAAACTCCGGTTCTGGTACCAAAAGTGTTCAAGTCAAAAACACACACACACAAATAATCAGTGTGCATAAATAGAATAGAATGTTTACCACTTCTTTTCTATAACATATCTATCTACTCCTTATTCATCATTGGAACATAGGATCTAGATCAAAACTAGGGTCAAACAAACAACCAGTCTCAATCACCAGTCATCAATAAGACTTACTAGGTGGGCTATTCTGGCTGGGAGAGGTGTTGCTCTAGTCAGTTTCAGCGTCTTGTGTGAAAAACTTTTTCTCACTACGCCAATTATAGGCTTCACTTTCAAACAATGAAAGCCTGCTATTGGTTTATTACAGTCGACACGTCACAAGATGATGTTCAGAGTGTACCGAACAATCACGCGCCTATTACATCCTTATCACATGCCGACATTCAAATCCTTCTCGTGCTCGGAAAAGCAAAACCGTCTTCAAAGGGAGATAACCTCGGTTGTCACTTTCTTGTGATGGGTAGATAGATCTTGCTTCAAAGAGATAATTGCCTTATTCGGCGTTCTTTAGATGGTGGGTGGCAATTAACGTGGCGGCCGGACAGAGAAAAGAAAAGGAGAGGGGGGGGGGGGTGTAGATAAAGAAAGAGGGGTCGCGCGGGACACTTACGTCACAACAACAAGAACAACAACAACAGCGGCAACAACAACAGCGACAACAAGAACAACAACAACAACAACAACAGTAACAGCAACAACAGCGACAACAACAACAACAGCGACAACAACAACAACAACAGCAACAACAACAACAACAGCGACAACAACAACAACAGCGGCAACAACAACAACAGCGACAACAACAACAGCGACAACAAGAACAACAACAACAGTAACAGCAACAACAGCGACAACAACAACAACAGCGACAACAACAACAACAACAGCGGCAACAACAACAACAGCGACAACAACAACAACAGCGACAACAAGAACAACAACAACAGTAACAGCAACAACAACAGCGACAACAACAACAACAACAGCGGCAACAACAACAGCGACAACAACAACAACAGCGACAACAACAACAACAGCGACAACAACAACAACAACAGCGGCAACAACAACAGCGACAACAACAACAACAACAGCAACAACAACAACAACAGTAACAGCAACAACAGCGACAACAACAACAACAACAGCGGCAACAACAACAACAACAGCGACAACAACAACAACAACAACAGCGGCAACAACAACAACAACAGCGACAACAACAACAACAACAACAGCGGCAACAACAACAACAACAACAGCGACAACAACAACAGCGACAACAACAGCGGCAACAACAACAACAACAGCGGCAACAACAACAACAACAACAGCGGCAACAACAACAACAGCGGCAACAACAACAGCGACAACAACAACAACAACAACAACAACAACAGCGGCAACAACAACAACAACAACAGCGACAACAACAACAACAACAACAGCGACAACAACAGCGACTACAACAGCGGCAACAACAACAACAGCGGCAACAACAACAGCGGCAACGGCAACAACAACAACAGCAGCGGCAACAACAACAACAACAACAACAACAACAGCGGCAACAACAACAACAACAGCGGCAACAACAACAACAACAGCAACAACAACAGCAACAACAACAGCGACAACAAGAACAACAGCAACAACAACAACATCAGCAACAACAACAACAACAACAACAACAGCGACAACAACAACAACAGCAGTAACAGTGGCAACAACAACAACAGCGGCAACAACAACAACAACAACAACAACAACAACATCAGCAACAACAACAACAGCAACAACAACAACAGCGACAACAACAACAACAACTAGAGTGAAGATGCTTTCCGACTGTGGGGTAGTCATATTTCGTGTTGTTCTTGCTCACAGTCATTTAAATCACACACACAAAAAGGAGAAAAAAAATCAAAGAAGCCATAGAGATAAGGGAAAGGAGGCCAAGTCTCAACAGAGACCTAGGGTAGGACTTGCCCCCTTTATCTACAGTCCCCTCCTGAACAGTACTCACCCCACAAATGACAACTCAGTGGACAACACCAACAGCTCCCACCACAGCCAGTCAGACGAGGTTGAAAAAGACAAGCAGTAGCTTGTTGAAAATTACCGAAGGTATTTTTACCAGTCACGAAGCTGGTATTGTTTTCACTTGGTCCGTCCGTCCGTCCGTCCGTGTTCAAATTTGCTCAAAATGCATATTTCGGTGTAAAATGGCCGCACATAGAGTTATCAGTGTGTTTCAACAACAACAACAAATGTCTGTTTGTTTGTCTGTCTGTTTGTCTGTTTGTCTGTTTGTCTGTCTGTCTGTTTGTCTGTCTGTTTGTCTGTTTGTCTGTGACAGTGATAACTCGAGAAAGCTTGGATGTATCAACATGACAATTTACAGGTGGATACTAGGGGTCCACAGCTTGGACAAATTCGAATTTGGGCAAAATCGGGTTAGCGGTTAAGGGTTTAGGTTAAGATTAGGGTTAGGGTTAGGGGTGCAAGCGTGTGTCGCGACTGGGTCAGTTTACGCAAGTACTCTAGTTATTTTTATTTTCTGTTTCTTTTTCTTGATTTAAGTGACTGTGAGCGAGAACAAGAAGAATTATAACAGCAACAACAAAAGCTGGTGTCAAAACAAGGGAGAAAATATCATAACATTTTAAATCATCACTGAAATTAGGTTCCATTAAAAAAAAAATAATTATCGGTAACGCAATGGCATAGTTGCACCAACGATATTCTAAAAGGGTAAGATGGATTACTTAAAAGCTCGGCGAACCGGGCTGATAGAGTTATCGTTAGTGGGGACGTGTACACTATTCACATAATAAGTGGAGGCTATCCAAAAACTCGGACTGGAACTTGAACGGAGAATTCAACTGGCCTATCGATGCGTAAAATGTGTCACGTTTCAAAGGGACATAACCAGTGTTTCTGTCCTCACTACTCATAAGAGACCGGATGTTTATCTTCCCCTGTACAGTCTTTGGTTGCACTTCGGATCATCTCCCTTACGTGAAACGAAATAACCTTAATTAGTTGACGCTTGTACATGCAAGCTTCCAACATTAGTTTATTTAAATCTTTCTATAAGCATTCTGGCTAAATAATGTTTTTAACATATTCAAGGATTTTTTTTTTTTAATGAACTTTTTTTTTTTTTTTCATTGAATGCGCATAAATACGTTTCATCATCGAACACATTTTGCATAACATGCATATTATACATAATTATTAACATTCAAAGAAACATGAATATAATTGCTGTTACATTCAATGTTTTCCCTTTTTTTTTAAGAGATCAAAAAGAAAGAAAGAGAGACAGAGAGAAAGATAGGGACAGAAAGACAGACAGAGAGAAAGATAGGGACAGAAAGAGAGACAGAGAGAAAGATAGGGACAGAAAGACAGACAGAGAGAAAGATAGGGACAGAAAGACATACAGAGAGAAAGATAGGGACAGAAAGACAGACAGAGAGAAAGATAGGGACAGAAAGACAAACAGAGAGAAAGATAGGGACAGAAAGACAGACAGAGAGAAAGATAGGGACAGAAAGACAGACAGAGAGAAAGATAGGGACAGAAAGACAGACAGAAAGAAAGATAGGGACAGAAAGGCATACAGAGAGGCTAAAGTGAGCATTGAAGAATGCACTGCATGATCATAATTTACGTAAGCCATATTTGTAGAAGGAAAAACAACACCCAAAAAAGACCAGTTAACCCTTTCGCCGACAGCCATTTTTCAGCACAAAAAAATACCATTAAATTTACCTGGGTAGAAAAAAAAATCCGTCTGCAGTATTGGGGATTCTTCTGTGACGTATATAAAATAAGGTCTATCCTTACCTCCCCAAACTAAGACAATAGGGTCTTTGGATAATAGACCCCAATTTGATGCCTTTTAATGACATAGGTGTTAACTCACTGTGGTGCTGAAATGCAACTTTGGCGGTGAAAGGGTTATAGTGACTTATTCAAGGATTCTAATCAGGCTTCGTGAGAGAGCGTCTTCATGTCATGACCGCGCGCGCATCATACGGAACAAGCGAAACACAGACTAAACATACACATTAGAGAGTGGGTGAGAGAGAGAGTGAGAGAGAGAGAGAGAGAGAGAGAGAGAGAGAGAGAGAGAGAGAGAGAGAGAGAGAGAGAGAGAGAGAGAGAGAGAGAGAGAGAGAGAGAGACTTGGTTTAATGTCATTGCTTTGACCTTGTCATAAGAACATTTTGTTAATGACACTAATCAAAGTACCAAAGAGAGAGAGAGAGAGAGAGAGAGAGAGAGAGAGAGAGAGAGAGAGAGAGAGAGAGAGAGAGAGAGAGAGAGAGAGAATAGAGAGAGAGAGAGAGAGAGAGAGAGAGAGAGAGAGAGAGAGAGAGAGAGAGAAGGAAGGAGAGATAATAATACGAATACGAAGAGAGAGAGAGAGAGAGAGAGAGAGAGAGAGAGAGAGAGAGAGAGAGAGAGAGAGAGAGAGAGAGAGAGAGAGAGAGAGAGAGAGAGAGAGAGAGAGAGAGAGAGAGAGAGAGAGAGAAGGAAGGAGAGATAATACGAATACGAAGAGAGAGAGAGAGAGAGAGAGAGAGAGAGAGAGAGAGAGAGAGAGAGAGAGAGGGAGAGAGAGAGAGAGAGAGAGAGAGAGAGAGAGAGAGAGAGAGAGAGAGAGAGAGAGAGAGAGAGAGAGAGAGGAGAGAGAGAGATAGAGATACGGAGAGAGAGAGAGAGAGAGAGAGAGAGAGAGAGAGAGAGAGAGAGAGAGAGAGAGAGAGAGATACTAGAGAGAGAGAATACGAAGAGAGACAGACAGACAGAAGAGACAGACAGACAGACAGACAGAAAGAGAGAGAGAGAGAGAGAGAGAGAGAGAGAGAGAGAGAGAGAGAGAGAGAGAGAGAGAGAGAGAGAGAGAGAGAGAGAAGGAGAGGAGAGAGAATACGAATACGAAGAGAGAGAGAGAGAGAGAGAGAGAGAGAGAGAGAGAGAGAATACTATGCGAATACGAAGAGAGACAGACAGACAGACAGACAGACAGACAAAAGAAAAAAAAAACGTACACGCCCTCTCTCCTATATATCAACATACTCCCGTTGATAGTAGGGGGGGGGGGGGGGGGCATAAAAAAAGAGAAAAAAAAGAATATGCTCAAAGAATTGCAATACGAAGCCTAGACGCGAAAAGCTCCGCAACAACACGACTAAGAGAAGGGGGAGGGGGGGACCAGAAAGAGGAGAAGAAAAAGAAGAAGAAGGGCAGGAAGAAGAGGATAAGGACTGTGCAGACTGGGGAGTGGGGGGGGAGAGAGTGGGGAGGGGGGAAGAGGGAGAAATGGGTTAATGATGACGACATTCTGGAACTGTTGACCAAATTCAAGAAGAAAAGAATAATATAAGCAGAAATGAAGGCTTCAAACGAACTTCTGCAATATTTGAAAACAGGCACAGAGACAGAGAGAGAGGGGGGAGGAGGGGAGAGAGAGAGAGAGAGAGAGAGAGAGAGAGAGAGAGAGAGAGAGAGAGAGAGACAGAGAGAGAGACAGAGACAGAGAGACAGAGACAGCTGGACGGAGAAATAGAAAGGCAGAGAGAGACAGCCAGACAGAGAGACAGAGAGAGAGACAGACAGACAGACAGACAGAGACAGACAGACAGACAGACAGACAGACAGAGAGAGAGACAGACAGAGACAGAGAAAGAGACATAGAAAGACAGATACAGAGAGACAGACACAGACCTACAGTGGGAGAGAACGGGAGAGAGAAACAGAGACAGGGAGAGAGACAGTGGGAGAGTGAGAGAATGAAAGAAAAACGGTCATAGCCATATTAAAGCAGGCAGCAGACAAAAAGCTGCTATAGTTTTGCTTTGCCTCTTTATTAGTCCCCGAGAGGAAGGTTCGGGGAGCTATTGTTTTTGTCTGGTCCGTCCGTCCGTCCGTCCGTCCGGTGTCCGGCGTGCCTCCGTCCGTCCGGCTATTCGTCCGTTTTTCTCAAAAACTATTCAGTCTATCATCATCAAATTTGGTATACTAGTTTGCCAAGATGGAAGCTATCCACTGATGTATTTAGTTTTACATTTTAAGGTCAAGGTCGCGCCAGTTACGGGGTTCAAACCTCGAAACACATAATCGCTAATATCTCGCGAAGTTTTGCTTGTATTTCAATGCAGTTTTTTTCACATTTCTTGATGAATGGTCTATAACGCAGTTGTCATGAATTGTTCTGTGCGCGCGTGTGCGCATGATCGCGCGCGCTCAAATCAACCCCAAGGCTATGTATAAAAAAAACTATTCAGTTACGTGCTGTTTTTATGCGTTTTTTTTTTCTGGAACCTGTTGATGTAGTTACGTGCTGTTTTGATGCGTTTTTATGTATGTGTACAACCGACACATTCCGATTTCGGAGTAGCTCGGCGATGCTGCGAGGGGACTTTGCAGCCGCACGGCGTTGCACTTGTTATATTTATTTTTGTTTGCTAGTTTGTTTCGCCTTGTTTTCTACGAGCATTGACAGACAGAGGTATGTTAGTAATGTCACCCCCCACCCCCCTCACCCCCACCCCCCTTGACTGTTCCCCCACCCTCACCTCGCACCCTTCCATCCCCTTGTCCATCCCCCCTCCTCCCCCTCCCTTTCCCCCCTATTCTCCGTCGTCTGGCCACAAAGCCAGATGACTCTTCGCCCGTCTAATTCCTCTTCAAACCCCAACCCCCCTTAGCACACACCCTTCCCTCCCCTCCCCTCCGGTACTTATAACCACTGTCCCCCTCTTGTGCCTTCTCCCCCCGCTCCCCCCTCCCCAACCTATTCACACACACACACGCACGCACGCACGCACACGCACGCACGCTACACACACACACACACACCTCAACCTCCTAAACAAGCATCACTTGAAAGCAACCTTATTGTTATTTTGCGGCAGCGAGCGAGAGTGAGAGAGACTGTCGCATTCTCAGCACTCTCTCTCTCTCTCTCTCTCTTCTCTCTCTCTCTCTCTCCTCTTCATCTCTCCATCCCCTCTCTCTCTCTCTCTCCTCCCCCTCCCTCTCTCTTTCTCTCTCTCTGGCTCTTTCTCTCTCTCTCTGTCTCTCTCCTCTCTCTCTCTCTCTCTCCTCTCTCTCCCTCTCCTCTCTCTGTCTCTCTCTCTCTCTCTCTCTTCTGCCCCTTGTCCAATGTGTAATGCTTTTGTTTTTAATTTAAAGTGCTTTTGATAGCTGTGTGTTGTGTGTGTGGGTTATGTGGTGTGTGTGTGTGTGTGTGTGTGTGTGTGTCGCATGTTGTGTGTGTGTGTGTGTGTGTGTGT
>CM065702.1:44525769-44530769 GCA_017654935.2 Phymorhynchus buccinoides | reverse complement strand
AATTTGATGATGATAGACTGAATAGTGTTTGAGAAAAAACGGACGAATAGCCGGACGGACGGACGGACGGACGGAGGCACGGACGGACCAGACAGAAACAATAGTTCCCCGAACCTTCGGCTCGGGGACTAAAAACACTGCAGTCAAGCCAAAGTTTCGGAACTGCATGCATCAACCGAAATATAAAAAAATATAAAAATAAAAATGAAACTTTTGGAAAGAAGCAATTTTAAAGAGATAGTTCGGAAAGGGCAACAAAGAAAATGTTAAAAATAGAAGAGAGGAGACAAACAGATAAAAAACGGTTGGTGACGTCTACTAAACAGAGAAGAACTAGAAGAAGGAGGAGGAGGAATAAAAAATTAAAAAAAATAGATTAGATTAGATTAGGTACTTTATAGTCACAGAGGCATCTCTGTGAAAATCGGGTTGCTCCCACCTGGAGAGCGCGTCGCAGCCAGAGGCGCGCCACCCATTTAAAAAAAAAAGGGGGGGGGGGTTTTTGCATGCGATTTTTTGTGTGTGATTGATGAGGAAGGAAAGGGGGGGGGGGGGGGGGTAAATTTTGACCAAATGACAACTTTTTCGTTGCTCACTGGGTTTCTGTAGGTGCCACAGTGAACGTGTGCTAAGTTCATGGGCACACGGGACTTCGGTTTATTGTCTCATCCGAAAGACTCCACATTCAGACCGTAAGGCCTAGTGCAAAGTGAGAGGAAAAAATCCCCTGTACCCAGGTTCGAACTCGGGTTTACTTGACACGAAGCGAACGCGTTACCTCTGTGCCACTCTACACTAAGAAGAAGTGTAGAAGAAGAAGAAGAAGAAGAAGAAGACGTTTTAAAGTCTACAAATACAGAAGCTCCAAAAAAAGCAAATTATTGTGGTCGTAATTTGTAGAATGGCACTGAGGTAACGCGTTCGCCTCGTGTCAAGTAAACCCGAGTTCGAACATGGTTACAAGGAGTTTTTTTCCTCTCACTTTTGCACTAGACCTTACAGGTCTGAATAAGTTTTTTTGCAAGAAACGTGGAGTCTTTCGGATGAGACGATAAACCGTAAAAAAATGTATGTGAATGATTACTAATTATATATTTTCTTTCTTCATTTATTTATTTTATACAGTTATAAGTTTCGCTCACAACAAAGGAAATGTTTGTTTACAAATAAGAAGAAGCTGTATTCCTCCTCCACCCACCCCATCCAAAATGGCTTCTCTCTCCGGCATCTCCGCCAAGGAGGAATCGCCGTTTTGTAACGGTTTTATTTCTAGGAAACCAGAACACGTTGAGTGTTCCTCTCCTTCAAAAAGGCTGTCTTTCTGGTGTTTTCGACGTGTTTCTTGCAAACAAAAACTCATCCGTCAGGGTTGCACCTTTAAATAAATAAAAAAGAAAGGAAATGTTTTACCCAAAGTGACATCTAGATTTTTTTTCTCTCACTCTAACGCGCCGTAAAATGCGTGCGAGTCAGTGATTATGTGGGTGAGTGATAACTAACCGTTGAATTTTTTTTTGATTTTTTTTTTGGGATGATTCACATCCCAAGCAAAGCTTTGGTCAGACCTCAACCACAACACTGTGCAGTTAACTTGTGGATAGAGTAAGGAATTTGAATTAAACGACGAATTTGTTGTTTATTTACTCGCCTGTTTGTCAACACAAATGCTGGATTTTTGGCGTGTACATGTTCGAATCTTTCATTGACAAAGTCATAAAATTTCAGCAAGATTCAATGAACGGTTTTGAAAATATGTAGCAAAAAGTATGGGTGCAAACACACCCGCGGGGTACGGGGAGGGTTTAAAGGTAAGTCAATATTGTTGTTTAACATTTTATTTCATACTAGCGGTAACGCCTACCGTACCGCCTAGTACCGGTAACGCCTTGTACAGGTAACGCCAAGTACCGGTACCGCTGAGTACCGGTTTCGCCAGTCCGCAAAATATTATATTTTTACTTTTGTGGCTGAAAATACAATTTTTTGACCCCTACCACTTTCAAGGCCTACCGATCTCCATGACCTTGACCTTGACCTTGATCGGTATGCAATCATCAGAACAACCATAAGCCAAAGTACCTACATGCCAAGTTTGAAGTCCCTAAGACCAACGGTGTGGACGTTATAGCCCCTTAAAGATTTTTGGTTTTCAAGGTCATACGCCAAGGTGAAGGTCATGACGGCGATAATTTATGCGCGGATGCCTTCTCTCATGGTGACACGCCACCACACAAAACTGGAAACGATTCGGTAAAGCAGTTCGGGAGATATGCGTGGGACAGTAAAACCCAATGATTAGACCCCTACCACTTTCAAGGCATACTGATCTCCCTGACCTTGACCTTTACCTTCATTGTTACGCCATCATCAGAACAGCGAAAGTACATCCATGCCAAGTTTCAAGACTCTAGGACCTGCGGTGTGGAAGTTATGGCCCCTTAACGATTTTCGGTTTTCAAGGTCATACACCAACGTCAAGGTCAGCACAGATGCCTTCCTCTCATGGGGACACACCACCACAAAAATTTGAAGCGATTCGGTCAAGCGGTTCGGGAGATCCTTGGGACAGACAGAAAAGAACAAAAAAAAACAAACAAAAAAAGAAAACAAACCCGAACAGCTCGGATTTACTAACCGCAAGTGCATGTGGAGCTGCCCCCCCCCCCCCCCCCCCTCCCCATGACCCCTTGGCGGAGGTTTCCGAAAAGTAAGGACGGCATGACCTTCCGAGGGTGCCAAGGATGCTTGATGCCAAATTTGGTGTCGATCGGTTGAGAACTGTGGCTCCCTCCAGCCCACCCCCCTGAACACCCACCCCCCCCCCACCACACACACACACACACCACGACCATCCCACCCCTCCCCCCTCCAGACCCCCCTCCCCCCAGACCCCCTCATCCCCTCCCTCATCCCCTCAACCCCCCCCCCCCCCCCCCCACCCCCCCCCCCCCCCCCCCCCCCCCCCCCCCCCCCCACGATCACAGCTCACACGCACTTGCTGTTAGTAAATCTGAGCTGCGTGTGGTCCCCCCCCCCCCCGCAAGTGAGTGTAGAGCTGCGTGTGGTACCCCCCCCCTCCCCCACGACCCCTTGGCGGAGGTTTCCGAAAAGTAAGGACGGCATGACCTTCTGAGGGTGCCAAGGATGCTTGATACCAAATTTGGTGTCGATCAGTTGAGAACTGTGGCCCCCTCCAGCCCACCCCCCTGAACACCCCCCCCCCACACACACACCCGACCATCCCACCCCTCCCCCTCCAGACCCCCCTCCCCCCAGCCCCCCCTCATCCCCTCCCCTCATCCCTCAACACCCTCCCCCCCACCCTCCCCCCCCCCCCCCCCCCCCACGATCACAGCTCACACGCACTTGCTGTTAGTAAATCTGAGCTGCGTGTGGTCCCCCCCCCACCGCACACCCCCCCCCCACCCCCCGACCCACACACGATCAGTTGAGAACTGTGGCCCCCTCCAGCCCACCCCCGACCCATCCCACCACCACCCGACCCCCACCCCAGCCCCTCCAGACCCCCCTCCCCCCAGCCCCCCTCATCCCCTCCCTCCTCCCCTCAACAAACCCCTCCCCCCTCCCCCCCCATCCCCCCCCCCCCCACGATCACAGCTCACACGCACTTGCTGTTAGTAAATCTGAGCTGCGTGTGGTCCCCCCCCCCACCGCAAGTGAGTGTGGAGCTGCGTGTGGTACCCCCCCCCCCCCTCCCCACGACCCCTTGGCGGAGGTTTCCGAAAAGTAAGGACGGCATGACCTTCTGAGGGTGCCAAGGATGCTTGATACCAAATTTGGTGTCGACTCGGTTGAGAACTGTGGCCCCCTCCAGCCCACCCCCCTGAACACCCCCCCCACACACACACCCGACCATCCCACCCCTCCCCCATCCAGACCCCCCTCCCCCCCACCTCATCCCCTCCCTCATCCCCTCAAAAACCCCCCCCCCTCCCCCTCCCCCCCCCCCCTCCCACGCTCACAGCTCACACGCACTTGCCGTTAGTAAATCCGAGCTGCGTGTGGTCCCCCCCCTCCCCACGACCCCTTGGCGGAGGTTTCCGAAAAGTAAGGACGGCATGACCTTCGGAGGGTGCCAAGGATGCTTGATACCAAATTTGGTGTCGATCGGTTGAGAACTGTGGCCGTGCATAAGGGACACACAGACAGACAGACAGACAGATTTCGAAAATATATATAAGACGAGAAGCAGCTTGAAGAAGAAGCATATAGCGCAACAAGGTCACACTTCAAGGTCAAGATCAGCATGGTGATAATTTCTGCTCGGATGCGTTCTTCTCTAGGGTATACAGTACCACACACAATCTGAAGCGCTTCTGTCAAGTACAAATGTGGAAAATATGGCGTAAAACCCAATTTGTAGACCCCTACCACTTTCAAGGCCTACCTATCTCCCTGACCGTGACCTTGACCTTGATCGGTATGCCACTGTCAGAACGGGCATAAGCCAAAGTACCTACATGCCAAATTTGAAGACTCTAACACTAACGGTGTGGGAGTTATGGCCCCTTAAAGATCTTCGGTTTTGAAGGTCGTACGCCAAGGTCAAGCTGACGACTGCAAAATGTTTTGCGCGGATGCCTTCCTCTCATGGTGACACACCAGCACACAAAATTTGACGTGATTAGGTCAACCCGTTCGAAAGATATCCTTGGGACAGACAGAAGGAGACAAAAATGACCCTCCGATTTTTAGGCTCCAGCGATCTTTTTTACCTTGACCTTGACCTTGATCGGTATGCCATCATCAGAACGGGCATAAGCCAAACCACCTTCATACCAAGTTTCAACATCCTATGTCGATCGGTGCCCGAGATATGGCTAAAAATAGATTTTCGGTTTTCAAGGTCATACGTCAAGGTCAAGGTCACGACAGCGAAATGGTTTGCGCCGATCTCTTCCTATTAAGGCGGCACGCCTCCACACAAAATTTGAAGCGATTCCGCCAACCCGTTCGGAAGATATCCTTGGAACAGACAG
>CM065702.1:44508269-44515769 GCA_017654935.2 Phymorhynchus buccinoides | reverse complement strand
ATGCAGGTACTTTGGCGTATGCCCGTTCTGATGGTGGCATACTGATCGACGCCCTTGTTTAAAATTGTTGCCTTTTGTTGTTATTGTTGCTGTCGTTGATTGTTAAATTTAGATATATTTTTTGTTTTTGGTTGCTTGTTGCTGTTGGTGTTGTTGTTGTTGTTGATCCTGTTCATTTTGATGTGGGTGTTTTGGCTGTGTTTTTGTTGTTCTTTTGTTGTTTTGTTGTTGTTGTTGTTGTTGTTGTTGTTGTTGTTGTTGTTTCATTTTGTTGTGTTGTTTTGTTGTTGTTGTTGTTGTTGTTGTTGTTGATCCTGTTTGATTTTGATGTGGGTGTTTTGGCTGTGTTTTTGTTGTTCTTTGTGTTGTTGTTGTTGTTATTGTTGTTGTTGTTGTTATTGTTGTTGTTGTTGATCCTGTTCATTTTGATGTGGGTGTTTTGGCTGTGTTTTTGTTGTTCTTTGTTTTGTTGTTGTTGTTGTTGTTTGATGGTGGATTTTTTGTTGTTGTAAACTCTCCTTTCCTTTACATTCTGGGCTGAGCTGTTTTAAAATTCAGACTGTCGTGTGTCTTTGTCTCATCTGTCTTCCCATTCCTTTTACTCTCTCTCTCTCTCTCTCTCTCTCTCTCTCTCTCTCTCTCTCTCTCTCTCTCTCTCTCTGACTTATATTCCGTCTCTCTCTTCCCCCGCCATCTTCTCTCTCTCTCTCTCTCTCTCTCTCTCTCTCTCTGACTTATATTCCGTCTTTCTCTTCCCCGCCATCTTCTCTCTCTCTCTCTCTCTCTCTCTCTCTCTCTCTCTCTCTCTCTCTCTCTCTCTCTCTCTCTCTCTCTCTCTCTCTCTCTCTCTCGATGATGATTATTTTTTGCATGCTTCTTCATTATTTTTGTGTTGAATATATTGATTTTCTTGCATTATTATTTTTTGCATGCTTCATTATTTTTGTGTTGAATATATTGATTTTCTTGCATGTTTGTTTGAGGGCAAGATGTAAAAAAGCCCATTGTGTGCTTACTCTTTTTCCCTCAATAAAAAAATTTCGTTCGTTCGTTCTCTCTCTCTCTCTCTCTCTCTCTCTCTCTCTCTCTCTCTCTCTCTCTCTCTCTCTCTCTCTCTCTCTCTCTCTCTCTCTCTCTCTCTCTCTCTCTTCTGTCTAACTTAATATATAAATTATATATCCCCCCCTCTCTTCCCCTCTCCCCCCCTTACCCATATGTGATACGAGCACAAGGCCTAATCATTAACATGTTTGAGTTGAGTTGAGTTTTTTTAGTCTCTCTCTCTCTCTCTCTCTCTCTCTCTCTCTCTCTCTCTCTCTCTCTCTCTCTCTCTCTCTCTCTCTCTCTCTTTATGTCTAACTTATTTGATGTCTCTATCTCCCTATCTCTTTCTCTCTGTCTCTCTCTGTCTCTCTCTCTCCCTCTCTCTCTCTCCGCCCTCCCCCCCCCCTCTCTCTCCCTGTTGCTCTCTCCATAATCATATTACGCAATTTTTTCTTATTTTTAAGCGTCACGGCATTAACATTAATGTCGTCACGTAGTGGCACCACAAAACAAAAAGTGTGCCAAGAACATTAGAATTTTGAACGAGTAAAACTATAGTAGGGTGTTACAATTTCGTCCACCATGCAATTTCGTCCAGTTTGCATGGTTACTCACTTTCAAACTGTGTTGTATCTATTCTAAAGGATAATAAACACACAGCTGTTGTAAGCCCTTATAACAGTACTATTAATTAGTTTATTCACTACAATTAAGTTTGTGTTATCTGCATGAAAAAAGCTGAATCTAAATCTTAGCAACTGCCTGAAGACAGTCACATGTATGATGATTAATTTTGGATAGGCATTTTTATTTTATTTTTAAATTTAGATTAATATATCTATGACAAATCAACTGGACGAATTTGTATAGTAAAAATCCAAGCATCTATGCAATTTCGTCCAATGCAGTTTCTGACTGCTCTATTGTTTTAAAAGAATTGGACTTTCCTGGTATTGCAGTACCTCCAAGATCGTCCCACCATCTTTATATTTAATAATGCCCCATATGTGCCTGTTCCAGGCCGGAGGACGTTAAGCGAACTTTTATCATGTCTCACTACTGAGGGGCTTACAGGTGACACAGTGGATTTTTGACCCTCTTGATAAAATGTACTGGAGGCTGTTTCTTTTTTTTTCCAAACACACACAACATTATCTAAATAAAAAAGAGAAGAAAGTCAACACATATTCAGCTATTCTATTAATTTATTTCAAACTACAAGTCACTGTGCTTTGCCGTTTGTCTTTGGACGAACCTGCATGTCATGCCAGGACGAAATTGCATGGGGTATGGACGAAATTGTCACAAGACACATGACTTTGTTTGCAGCCATTTTCTGGTGAATATTCATAAGAAAACCGTAAACAATTTCGTTAAACCACTTTCTGATTCATCGCTTATATTAATGGATTGAAAATATGACTCAGATGCTGCATCTACAAGCCAGAATGTGTCGAAAAATACGATATCTGTCCTAACTGGCCGAATATGTAACAGTCTACCTTATTACAATATTTGTTCTTTTTCAAGTGTGGTGGCAGTAACCTTAATGTCGTCACGCAGTTTTTAAAAAAATTAAAAGGAGAAGAAAGAAAGAAGGAACAAAATAAGTGTGCCAAGAACATTAGAATTTTGAACGATAAACACTATACTTGATAGATCTAGATATCGGAAAAGTATTTCATTGAAGGACAGCAACCATGGACTCAAAGAAGAAAAAATTTGACTTGAAAGGGGAAGGGGGACAGGAACAAATTTAAAAATTACGTAATTGGAAACCTTTCATTACGTAAGCGGATGGCATCAATCTACAACGCGAAGCCGGTGTCACGATAAATAAGTACCTGCCATGAAATATCTACCTCTCGCATGCGAACTATAACCATCTAACCCTAGCCCTATCCCTAACCACGGAAAGAACCAAGAAATAGAGCAGGAGGGTGTAAGTCTACATATTTGCCGAGAAATTGATGTACAAAGCCATGCAATTAGCTTCGTAACATTCACAATGGCGGACAAACAAACGATTCTGATTGGCTAGGCGCCGGCTAGGCCTACTTATTTCATGAGGTAGGATATAATAATAATAATAATGATGACAATTTATATAGCGCCCATCCTACTATGTAGGCTGCAGAGCGCTTTACACACAATTGAAATGAAATAAAAACATGAAACAAAAATCCAATAACATGAGCAAACAAAACAATAGGCCCACAGGTCAGACTTCGTTTGGCCGGTAAAAATACACATAACAAACAGCAACAACAACTGCTGTGACTACTACTACTACAACTACTACTACCACCACCACTACTACTACTACCACCACTACCACCACTACTACCACTACTACTACTCATAATAGGCCTAATACAAGTATGCATTGTCACACAATTCACAAGCATAAAATAACAACACATATATTCACAACAACATACACACATAAACAACACACACACAACCACCCGCGCGCACACGCACGCACACACACAGAGACACACACACACACACACACACACACACACACACACACACACACACACACACACACACACACACACACCATGCATACATACACTCATATAGGCGCCTACATGAACGCATCACACGCATACACACAACAAAAGCATGCGCACGCTCACATACACCACACACACGCGCACGCACACATACACACACGCGCGCACACACATACACACACACACACACACACACATAGAACACGTGATGACACACATACACATAACAAGATGGACAAATAGAGTGGCTGGCAATATTTCTAAGTTTTAGATGTACTCTGCAGCTGCAGTTTGAAGTAGTGGGTTTTCAGAGCAGACTTAAACGTTACAAAGCATTTGGCATGACGGAGGCTGGAAGGGAGTGAGTTCCAGAGTGTAGCAGCTGAAACGGAAAATGCTCTGGAGCCGTGTTGTTTCCGATGGTAAGAGGGAATTTGAAAAATACGGTCATCAGAGGAAGAACGTAGGCAACGGGCAGGAACGTAAATCTGGAAAAGGTTGCAAAGATAGGCTGGTGCGTCTTTTGTAACGATTTTGTAGCAGAGGCAGGCGGATTTGTTTTTGATTCGGTATTCGATTTTGAGCCAGTGTAGTTTCATTAAAAGATCTGATGTATGGTGCCGTTTTGGTACTCTGAATACAAGGCGCGCGGCAGAATTTTGAACACGTTGAAGAGGTTGGAGAGAGGTTGTAGGAAGGCCTAGGAGGAGGGCATTGCAATAATCTAATCTAGACAGAATACAGGAAGTGACAAGTGTCTTTGTGGCCTCTTCAGTCAGAAAGGGTCTAATTGAACTAATGCGACGGATTTCAAGAAAGCAGGCTTGACAGATTTTGGTAATGTGTTGTTTCAAAGATAGATCAGAGTCAATATGAAGGCCGAGATCACGAACGCACGACATAAACGTTATTTCGGTGGAACAAAGCTCTATAGAGGGTGGGAGATTTTGAGCATGATTTTGTTGAACAAACTGGATAGCCTCTGTCTTATCATCATTTAACTTAAGTTTGTTGGTTGACATCCAATGTTTGATGTCAGAAACACAGTCTTCAAGTGTTTGGACAAGTTGGTGGTAGTTTCCATGTATGTCAGAATGTTCGAGCTGGGTGTCGTCGGCGAAAATTTCGTGCTGAACAGAATGTCTGTTAATTATCTTAGACAATGGTGTTGTGTACATGATAAAAAGTACAGGCCCAAGTACTGATCCCTGAGGAACGCCAAAGTCAAGAGACATTTTAGATGACTGCATATTCTCAATGAGAACAGATTGCTTTCTATTTGAGAGATATGATTTAAACCAATTTAGTACGGTGCCGCAAATGCCAAAGTCAGTTGTCAAACGTGTCAGTAGAATGTTATGGTCTATCGTGTCAAATGCTGCTGATAAATCAAGAAGAAGGAGAACAGATATTTTGTCGTCGTCAAGGGAAGTCAGAATGTTATTTAAGATACTAATAAGAGCTGTTTCAGTACTGTGTCCAGCACGGTAAGCAGATTGATGGGGACTGAGAAGATGGTTCGCAGCAAGGTGCTGAGATAGCTGATGGAGAACTACTTTCTCTAAGATTTTTGACAAGAAGGGAAGGTTAGAGATTGGCCGATAGTTTTTTTATTAATCTGGGTTCAGAGTAGATTTTTTCAAGAGGGGTTTCACAATTGCGTCTTTAAAATCATCAGGGACTGTACCACTTGACAAAGAACGGTTGAAAATATTTGTTACGACTGGTAACAAGGTATTAATGTTTTCATAGAGGAGGGATGTAGGGAAAGGGTCAAGTTCACAAGATTTTTTGCCGGTTTTTTAGAATCTCTTCCACAAACTGTGTTGTGACTGGTTTGAAGGCGGACAAAGTTGGACCAGAGTAGGCTGGGGACTCGTCTAGATGCTGAGAAGAAGGAAACGCATTTCGGATGGCTACTATTTTGTCTACCTCATGAAATAAGTAGGCATTCCTCTGTTTGCTTGTCCGCCGTTGTGAATTTTACGAAAGTGCATGGCTTTGTACATCGATTTATCGGCAATAATGTAGATTTACACCCTCCTTCTCTATTTCTTGGTTCTTTCCATGGTTAGGGATAGGATTAGTGTTAGGATGGTTATAGTTCGCATGCGAAAGGTAGATATTTCATGGGAGCTACTTATTTCTCATGACACCGGACTACAGCAGAATATGGAGCCTGCTGCGCAAATCGCTTTTATCGAAAGTGGCAGGAAGGAGCACCCCAACAGGTAGATTAGTAATCATGTATTTAATAAAATAGTCAAATTGGCGTAAATATCGCATAATCTTTTTTGTCCTTTGCCGATCTACAAAGTAGATCGCAAAGGAGTATGCTTTCGTTCGGTTTGTTTCTTTGTTTTTTTGTTTGTTGTCCTTTGCCGATCTACGATCGCAAAGGAGTATGTTTTCGTTCGTGTATGTAACTTTGTTTTTTTGTTGTCCGTCACCATAGGTGAAGGACTTTGCGGTCGGCTGATTTGTATTTTTAGTCCGTCACCAAAGGTGATCGGACTATTGTGATGGGCTGGTTTGTATTTTTGGTTTTTTGTTGTTGTTTTTTTGTTTTTCTGTCTGTCCCAAGGATATCTCCCGAACCGCTTGACCGAATCGCGTCAAATTTTGTGTGGAGGTGTGCCACCTTAATAGGAAGAGATCCGCGTAAACCATTTTGCCGTCGTGACCTTGACCTTGACGTACGACCTTGTTGTTTGTTTGTTTGTTTGTTTGTTGTTGTTTTTCTGTCTGTCCCAAGGATATCTCCCGAACCGCTTGACCGAATCGCGTCCAATTTTGTGTGGAGGTGTGCCACCTTAATAGGAAGAGATCCGCGCAAACCATTTAGCCGTCGTGAACTTGATCTTGGCGTACGACCTTGAAAACCGAAAATCATTAAAGGGCCATAACTCCCACACCGTTGGTCTTAAAGACTTCAAATTTGGCATGGAGGTAATTTGGCTTATGCCCGTTCTGATGGTGGCATACCGATTAAGGTCAATGTCAAGATCCGGGAGATCGGTACGCCTTGAAAGTGGTAGGGGTCTAAAAATTGGGTTTTAAGCCATATTTTCCACATTTGTACTTGGCAGAAGCGCTTCAGATTGTGTGTGGTACTGTATACCCTAGAGTAGAAAACATCCGAGCATAAATTATCGCCATGCTGACCTTGACCTTGAAGTGTGACCTTGAAAACCGAAATTTCCTTCTTTGCGCTATATATTTCTTGTTCAAGCTGTATCTCGTGAACTAGAAGACAGAATCCCTTCCAATTTTGTGTCAGGGTGTGACACTAGGAGTATAACACATTCGTATATAAATTATCCCTCGGTAATAGAATGTCGCCGAGCGGCAGACATATTTCCGTTTTTCTTCACCCTCCTATATTTCGTGAAATACTGTATAGAATCACTCCAAATTTCGTGGGGAGGTGTAAAAAGAAGAGTAGAAGACATTGCAGTACAAATTATGCCACGTGGGATTTTCATGTCGCCGAGCGGCAGACATGTCTCCGAGTTAAGGGTGTACATCCCGGTAAAGGAGGGGGTCTAATACTAAACGTAAAAGACATTGTAGCACAAAATCTGCCACGTGGGGCTTAAATGTCGCCGAGTGGCAGACATGTCTCAGTGTTAAGGGTGTGCACCCCACCAGTTAAGGGTGTGCATCCCGGAAAGCGATTTGCAGCCAGTCAAGGGTGTGTAGGTGCATCACCCAAAGGTCACAAGGAGGACGGGGACCGAAGATGTGAAGGGGGAAGGGAGGTACAGGGCGTGGCATGTACAGGACGTAACCGGCAAAGGACATATCTGCCGCTCGACGATGCCCTTGTTTTTAATGATTTCGATAAAGTAGATCAAATTATTAAAAGTTACACTAGGTCCTGCCGCGTTCCATGATTGATCAAGGCTTGGAACAACCCCCCCCCCCCCCCCCC
>CM065702.1:44495769-44503269 GCA_017654935.2 Phymorhynchus buccinoides | reverse complement strand
TGTATAGGTCGTCGTCTGTCAGTTCCCCATCGCTCTGTATGTGTGTGTCTCCGTCTGTCTGTCGTCGGTCGTGTCTGTCTGAATCAGTCTCATTGCTGTGTGTGTGTGTGTGTGTGTCTGTCAGTATGTCTGCCTATCTGTCTGTCTGTCTCTGCCTGGCTGTCTCTCACTCATGCTTGTGCCTGTGTGTGTGTGTCTGTCCGTCTGTCTGTCTGTTTGTCTGTCTGTATGTCTATCTGTCTCAGTGTGTCTGTGTGTGTTGTCTGTACTGTCAGTCGCATGGCTAGTGCCCGTGTGGTTTCTATGTGGTGTATGGGTGTCTTTGTATCTACGTAGTGTGGTTTTTTTTTGTTCTTCTTCTTCTTGTTCTTCTTCTTCTTCGATCACTCAGTCTCCTATCATATGGGCGCAGATGCGTCATGCTGCTGTTATGCGCCAAACTAAGATTAAGTAAGGCCCAGCATGTCCGTCTTCGGCTAGATTAAAACTTTTTTGCGTCAGAATTTCTAGAGAGGAAAAAAGGCAGTTTTAAAACCCTTTCAACGCTAGCCATTACCTCAGCCAAACATTTACCATTAACACTTACCCGGGAGTAGAGGAAGAGAAGAGAAAAGTTTTGTCTGCAATATTTGGGGATTCCTTCCTGTGACGTGCATAAACATAGGGCCTGTTTTGCTTACCTCCTAAGAGTAAGAACATAAGGTCACTGGATACCAGACCCTCATGTGATGCCTTTCAGTGACATGGGTGTTGCATCATCGTGGTGCCAAGAGGCGACACTGGCAATGAAAGGTTAAGCGAGCAATAGGATTTGAATTGTACAGATAAAGCTAAAGAGAGCGTGGAATCCAGGAACACCAACATGGAAGTGGTATGAGTGGAAAGACTGGCGACAAGGCTGAAGTCAGCCGGTGAGTCTGATAAACACGCACGAGTCCCGGATGTTGTGACCGGGATGCGGAAGCGCCATCTTGAAACCTTTTCCGCTAACTGACCTACTGCACTTCTGCTTTGGGTGACCGTCCCTTTGGCTTCTTGCCTCAGTCTCCCGAGTGCCAGCAGACGGAACGAGAGAGAGGGGGAGAGAGGAGGACGGAGAGAGGGAAGATAGGGAGGAGGAGGAGATGGAGAGAGATGACGAGAAGAGAGAGAGAGAGGACGAGAGTTTTCAGAGACGGAGAACGGAGAGAGAGAGAGAGAGAGAGAGGAGAGAGAGAGATGGTAGTCAAGTTGAAAAAGGAACAAACACATTAACAAACAAACAATGTCTCTGTTGTCTGTTCCTTATGTCTATTTGCTCTCTCTCTCGCTTTCGCATCCTCTCTTCTGCTCTCCCTTCTCTCTCTCTCTCTTCTGTCCTCTCTCTCTCTCTCTCTCTCTCTCTCTCTCTCTCTCTCTCTCTTCACACACACACACACACACACACACACACTGACACACAACACACACACACACACATACCACACACACACGCGCGCGCGCTCGCTCGCGCGCGCGCGCACACACACAGCCATTCTTTAATATTCGTTTTCTTTTTAATTTTTGTTTGTTTGTATTAACGGTGCGGTGTGAAAAATTGGCACTCCAAGCCTATTCTTTTAAATTTGGAAATGATGACTCCTTATAATGTAATATCTCTCTCGCTCGCACTCTCTCTCTCTCTCGTCTCATCGTCATCTCTCTCTCTCGGTCTCTATTCGTCTCCTCTCTCTCTCATCTCTCTCGTCTTCTCCAAAACTCTCCGCTTCTCTCTCCTCTCTCATCGTCTCTCCCCCACATCTCCTTCTCTTATTCTCGCTCCTCCGTCTTTCTCTCTCGGCTCTCTCTCTCCGCCTCTCTCTCTCCTCTATCTCTCTTCGCCTCTCTCTCCTCTCTCTCATTCTCTCTCTCTCATTATCTCTCTCTCTCTCCCTCTCGTCACTCGTCTCCTCTCTCTCCTCTCTCTCTCTCCCTCCTCTCTCTCTTCTCCTCTCTCTCTCTCTCTCCCTCTCTCTTCTAGTTTATTTGCTCTTTATTGACAAAAAAAAAAAAAACACAATATTGATATCATTATCTGTTCTCTCGCTCATTTGCTGACAAAAAACTTCCCCCCCCCTCAACTAAACCCCCCCTCTCTCTCTCTCTCTCTCTCTCTCTCGCTCCTCTCTCTCTCTCTCTTTCTCCCTCTCTCTCTACTCTCACTCTCCTCTCTCTCTCTCCTCTCTCCCTCACTCTCTCTCTCTCTCTCTCTCTCTCTCTCTAACCTATCTCTCTCTCCTCCGAAAACTCTCACTCTTACCTCTCTCTCTCCCTCTCCCTACCTCTCTCTCCCTCTCTCCCTCTCATCTCCTCTCTCTCTCTCTCTCTCTCTCTCTCTCTCTCTCTCTCTCTCTCTCTCTCTCTCTCTCTCTCTCTCTCTCTCACAATTCTCTCAATAGACCCCTCCCGGTGGTAATGACAATAAATAATGTCAGTGTCAGTGTCTTGCAATTCACCCCACCCCACCCACCCTCCCCTCCCTTCTTTCTGTTTTCCAGACTTTAAACCCGCATTAGCAGCAGCAGCAGCAACACGAGACCCCTGCTACTCATCAAACAACAACAACACAAGAACAACAACAAAACAAGAAAACAACAAACAAACAACAACAACAACAACAACATCAAAAATAACATCATGATCTTTCCGAGTTCCGGACGATGTCTAAGAAAATGGATGACCCGCTTCCTGCTTTCGCCCGGTGCCAGAATTGTCCGGAGGCGATTCTTGGTGGGGGGTCTGTTGCTGCTGACCCTGCTGGTTCTGGTGGCTCGCCTGGAGGAGGACCTGGAAGCCAACACTCTGGTGCTGCAGGTATGGTGCCGTGTCAGCGTCAAAAAATCATTGATTTGTGTTGTATGGTTCTATGGTTGTGTCAAAAGTATGCTTTTTGTGTGTTTGTTTTTGTAGTGTCCATTTGTTTAACGCTTGGTGGGTTTTTTTGGGGGGGAGTGTAATATGTACGGTTGGATGATAATGTCAAAAGTTTGTGTTGTATTGTTGTGTCCGAAAGTGGTGATCTTTTTTTGGTTTGGTTGGTTGAATGATAAGGCCGGGTTCACATTAGACGCGTAAGTTCCGTATGGAAAACCCTAAATAAGTGGAAGAAAGAAGGGTACAAGTTTACGCATATGGGGATATTCGGACACGTGCGCAAATCTTTCCCATTCTTTGTGTCATTTGTTTATGGATTGCGCACGGGTTTCCGCATGGAATATTCGCTTTTGTGTGTACGTGTACACGGCGTAAGTGTCAAAAGTTAGTGATGCTTTGGTGATGTATGTCTGGTTGTAGGGTAGTTGTCAATGCTTTCGTATGGTCGTATTTCAGAGTAAAAAATGTGTGATCCTGCAGTACGTATTGGCTGGGTTACAGTGCCAAAAGCTTGTAATGATTTCAGCTTTTGTTTGCTTTTTTGTTTGTGGCTCAAGCCACAAACCTATAACTCACTTTGTCGGTCGGTCGGTCTGTCGGTCGGTCGGTCTGTCGTTCCAAAATTGTCGCACATTTTGACAAAATTGTCGCACTTCAAATCGAGGCTACACTTCAAAATTAATTGAGGCCGCTCTTTAAAATGATGTATTTTAAAAGCGTACAAAATAATAAACATACGTAATACAGACACTACAACAGACACGACGAGTATGCGGTGCTTCTTTCGATGAGTATAAGTAGGATACATAGTTTTAAATGTTTTCCAAAAGATATAAAAAGTTACGAAATGGTGGTGCAGAGATAAAGTTCTGGTTTACAGATTAAAATTATTGAAAAGCCAGGGGAGGTAACTCATGATTGGAGTGGTAAAAATAGACCGCGTGCCACAAACTATTGCGATTTCGCGCTTGTTTTTTTAAAGAGACTTTTGATTTTTGCTTGTTTGTACCAAAGAAAATAGTGGCATGCTCTGTCAATCATTGCGTGCATGAATTCAACACACAAAGAGGTGGGGAGGGGGGGGAGGGGGGGGGGGGGGGTGAGAGAAACGTTAAAAAATAGACATAAAGAGGCACAGATGGGGAGGGGGGGGGGGGAGATAAATATAGACGGCAAGAGAGAGGGATGATGATGATGATGATGATGATAAGGATGATGATGATGATGATGACGATCGTGATGATGATGATGATGATAATGATGATGATGATGATGACGATCGTGATGATGATGACGATGATGATGATGATGATGATGATGATGACGATCGTGATGATGATGATGATGATGATGATCTCGATGGAAGAAGTGCTGGAAGAAAAATAATGGATGGATAGGT
Organism: Phymorhynchus buccinoides; assembly: GCA_017654935.2. Classification (NCBI taxonomy): domain Eukaryota; kingdom Metazoa; phylum Mollusca; class Gastropoda; order Neogastropoda; family Raphitomidae; genus Phymorhynchus; species Phymorhynchus buccinoides. The sequence continues at coordinate 44,498,978 of CM065702.1, read as the reverse complement.
GGGCAAACGGATGGATGGATGGATGGATGGATGGATGGATGGATGGACACACGGATGATTGAATGGATGGATGGATGGATGAATGGGTGGGTGGATGGAAGGATAAATGGATGGTTGGGTGGACAAACGGGTGGATGGATGGGTGAATAGAGGGATGGATGGGTGGGTGGATGGATGGATGGGTGGATAGACAAACGGATGGATGATGGATGGGTGGGTGGATGGATGACAAACGGGTGGATGGACGGATGAGTGAATGGTTGGGTTGGTGGGTGGATGGATGGATGGACAAACGGGTGGATGGATGGACAAACAGATGGATGGATGCAATGGATGGACAAACGGGTGGATGTATGGATGGACAAACGGGTGGATGGATGGATGGACAAAGGGGGATGGATGGATGGATGGACAAACGGGTGGATGTATGGATGGACAAACGGGTGGATGTATGGATGGACAAACGGGTGGATGTATTGGATGGATGGACAAACGGGTGGATGGATGGATGGACAAACGGGTGGATGTATGGATGGACAAACGGGTGGATGGATGGATGGACAAACGGGTGGATGTATGGATGGACAAACGGGTGGATGTATGGATGGACAAAGGGGTGGATGTATGGATGGAAAACGGGTGGATGTATGGATGGACAAACGGGTGGATGTATGGATGGACAAACGGGTGGATGTATGGATGGACAAACGGGTGGATGTATGGATGGACAAACGGGTGGATGTATGGATGGACAAACGGGTGGATGTATGGATGGACAAACGGGTGGATGTATGGATGGACAAACGGGTGGATGGATCGATGGACAAACAGATTGATGGATGGATGGATGTACAAACGGGTGGATGGATGTATGGATTACCAAATGAGACGTTAGACAGGAATAAATGAATGAATTAGTGAATGGAAGAAAAATAAACTGACCATTGCAGTTTGAAGGAACGAGCACCCACATCCCTGTTTTGTTTCACTTTTTACTTTTTGTTCTCACTTTTAGTTACTAAACTCTTGTTTGTTTCTTTCTTTCTGTGTGTGTTTCCAACAGTCGGGTTTCCCAGTGCTGGCGTTCAACAAAACGGCCTCCTCAGCTTCCAGTCAATTCCACCCTAACCCTATCTCTAGCCCTAATTCTTACCCTCACCCTCACTATCCCCCTTTACCCCCTCGACTCTTCGCTGTTCCTCCCCCACCTTATCCTCTTCATCTTCCACACACCCCTCCGCATCAGCCGTCTCCTACCAACGGTTCTTCTTCTTCTTCTTTGTCTTCTTCTTCTTTGTCTTCTTCTTCTTCTCTCCTTCTCTCCCCCTCCTCCCCTTACTCCTTCTCCCCTCTCCCTCCCTTCAAAATGGCGGCCTACGTCTCCGAGCGGAAGCGGAAGTGGCTGAGCAGCGGCGTCGCCCATAGATACCGACCCCAGCCTCCTCCGAACGACCTCAACCGGAAAACGGGCGGAGAAAACGCTCCAACACCCCCATCACCACCACCCCAACATAAAAACGAAGCCACCCCACTCCCATTTTCATCTTCACCACCACCTAGCTGCCAGAAACTTATACGAAGCGATTCCGCCGAGCAAGAAAAGGCGACGCTTTTCATGGACATGTATCAACGAATTGAGAAAACGCCTGCCGAGTATATCAAAGAGACGTCGCCAAAAAACTGCTCCCGCTTTATAGAAAGAAGGGGGTATGTCATGTCAGCAACGGCAGAAGAGATAGAATTCCCGATCGCGTTTAGTATTATGATGTATACCGGGGTTGAGCAGGCGGAAAGGTTGTTGAGAGCGATCTACAGGCCTCACAATTTGTACTGCATTCACGTGGATTTGAAGTCGCCCCCAGAGCTCATGGAAGCCATGAAAGGGATCGCCGGGTGTTTGCCCAATGTGTTCATCGCTTCCAAGTTGAATAAGGTGAGATGAGAGAGACGGAGGGGGAGAGAGAGAGGTTGGAGAGAGAGAGAGGTGGGGGTGGAGAGAGAGAGGGGGGGGGTGGAGAGAGAGAGAGAGAGAGAGAGAGAGAGAGAGAGGAGAGAGAGAGAGAGAGAGAGAGAGATAGAGATAGAGAGAGAGAGTAGATGGTATGGTTCTTCCTAGAGAGAGAAATTTGAAATTCATATTCCATATTTTATCATTCCATCCATCCATCCATCATCCATCCATTTGTCCATCCACCCATGGATGGGGGAGAGAGAGAGAGAGAGAGAGAGAGACGAGAGAGAGAGAGAGAGAGAGATTGAGAGAGAGAGAGAGAGAGAGAGAGATGAGAGAGAGAGATGAGAGAGAGAGAGAGAGAGAGAGAGAGTAGATGGGTAGAGAGAGAGAGAGATTTGAAATCCGTATTCCGATCATTTCGAGTCAAACATAAACATCCACCCATCCATCCATCCGTTTGTCCATCCACCCATGGATGAGAGAAAGAGAGAGAGGAGAGAGAGCAGAGAGAGAGAGAGAGAGAGATAGAGAGAGAAGTTATCGAGAGAGAGATATGAGACGAGAGAGAGAGAGAGAGAGAGAGAGAGAGAGAGAGAGAGAGAGGGAGAGAGAGAGAGAGAGAGAGAGTGCGAATGCGAAAACGTTTATTTAGTTCAGGCCTAGGCCCCTCACTAAAAAGGGTGTCAAGTAATACAATTCAAGAGAGAGAGAGAGAGAGAGAGAGAGAGAGAGAGAGAGAGAGAGAGAGAGAGAGAGAGAGAGAGAGAGAGAGAGAGAGAGAGAGAGAGAGATTTGAAATCTGTATTCCATATGTTGTCATTTCAAACGTAAACAGTATTACACCTCAATACAAAAAAAAGACAAATATGGAATTTAATAATAATTAAACCTCACATTAACATATAATAGTATGCAAAGTTTCTCGATTATAGGCTTACGTCATAGGTCTACATACCTTTAAAATATCTTTATTTTGCTACTCATATTGCTACTCAGCCTGTTGCGCATTTTCAAAATAATACAAATCTTTTGACATTTTACAGAATCCACCTTGTTCTCAGTGCGAGGGGGTGGGGGTGGGAGAGAGGCAGAGACGGAGAGAGAGACAGACAGACAGACAGACAGTCACAAATAGAGATAATGTTAATGAGACACACAGAGAGTGACAAAAACAGAGACTAAAGAGACAGAGAGAGACGGGATAATTTATTAACTCTCTCTCTAGTCTGTCTTTGTCTCTTCTTGGTCTGTCTGT
>CM065702.1:44475769-44478269 GCA_017654935.2 Phymorhynchus buccinoides | reverse complement strand
TTTGGTGACGTACAAACACGCTGTCTATGGTATATTTGAGGAACAATCTTTCCTCCGGGTCCCGTACGCGTTTCAAACGTTTGGCCACCGATTTTCCGAATTGTTCGTCTTCATCTTCTTCTTCTTCTTCGTTGTCGTCGTTATCATTGTTGTTACTGCTCCTACTGCTGGTGTTGTTGGTGGTGGTGTTGGCTGGGGGTGGGGGTGGGGTCAGTCTGAACTGTTGGTGTCTACGCTGTTCGAAGATTTGATTCAAAACCTGAAACATCAATGAAATAGAAGAGCGCTTAGAGCTTAAAGGTGAATTGAAGCGCTATGTTAATTTTCTTACATAAATAAATGTTTGTTTACTATACTCAGTGACTGTGAAGCTCGTAGAAAGGTTTTTCTGAGCATTAGCACATTCGTGCATACACACGCGTGTGCGCGCGCACGCACGTACACACACGCGCGTGCGCGCGCACGCACGTACACACACGCGCGCGCGCATACACACACACACACACACACACACACACTGATGTAGACAGGTTATTCTATGCATAAGCACATTCGCACACTTATAATATATACACGCACATATATATATGCACGCGCGTGCGTACGCACGCAAACACAGTTAGATAGCGAGAGAGACCTACACACACGCACATATTGGCCTATTCACACACGTGCAGGCTCACACACACACACACACACACACATACACACATACACATACACACACACACATACACACAGAGCCTTTCTCCATCTCTCTCTGTCTCTGTCTCTGTCTCTCTCTCTCTCTCTCTCTCTCTGTCTCTGTCTCTCTCTCTCTCTCTCTCTCTCTTATTCCCATTCACAAATTGGATTCTCTTAAACATACAGTCTATCCTCAAAGCTGCTGTAATCCCCAGGGATAGCAAAGAGGACAATATTGATTTTGAACTTACAGCCATACGGCAGAGAGAGAGAGAGAGAGAGAGAGAGAGAGAGAGAGAGAGAGGAGAGAGAGGAGAGAGAGAGAGAAAAAAACAGAGAGAGAGAGACAGAGAGAGACAGAGGACAGAGACAGAGAAAGAGATAAATTCTTGTTTTAACAAAATTGTAAAAGAAATCTTTTTTTTATAGCATAGTAGATTTTTATTTTTTTACAGAGACAGAAAGCTTTGGGGGAAAGAAAACAGGGAGAGGAGAAGAAAGACAGAGACAGAGACACACAGAGGCAGATAGAAAGGGACAGAGAGAGGGAGAGAGAAAGAGATAAATTCTTGTTTTAACAAAATTGTAAATGAAATCTTTTTTTTATAGCATAGTAATACTCATTAGTGTCATGTTGTGTTTTTTTCTTTTCTTTTTTTAAAGTTTTTTTACAAACTCTAAGGCATAAACCTATTGGAAATTGGAAAGCTTTGCAGGTATTATGATAGAGAGAGAGAGAGAATTTATAGAATTACGTAGAGAGAGAGAGAGAGAGAGAGAGAGAGAGAGAGAGAGAGAGAGAGAGAGAGAGAGAGAGAGAGAGAGAGAGAGAGAGAGACTGACAGACAGACAGACAGACAGAGACAGGCAGACAGACAGACAGAAAGCGAGAAAGGCGGTCAGAAACATAGAGACACAAAGAAGAAATAATATGACATATATGGAGAGGCGGAGAAAAGACAGTGAGATCCTCAAATGATATTGTTTTTCATTTTGAAATTTGCCCTTGGTTTTTTTATTAACTTTTTTCAAATTTTAATGGCCTCTAGAGATAATGTCAAAGATATCTTCTTTGAGACCCAAGTGTAAATGTTAAATGACAAGTCAAAAATGTATAAGGTGCGTCCCTTCTTCTTCTGCGTTCCCAGGCCATATGGCCATAATGGGCAAGGTACGTATTGTGTCCGTTTTTCAGTTTTCACTGGTCTCCCCGCTGCGTGCAGCGGACACATTCCGATTTCGGAGGAGCTCCTCTTTAACTAGTTTAACTAGACGTTAGCCTTTAGTTTTTTTGTTTTTTTTATCAGTATCACTTCAAAAATTTCTATAATGCAAAAGAAGTTACGTCCCCTTTCTAACTAGTTTAACTAGACATTAACCTTTAGTTTTGATTTCCTGTCAGTGTTTTAGTTCTAACACTTTTTTTTTATCACTTCTTCAAAAATAAGAGCTTTTAATGATGGTTTCAGAACGGCAAAAGAAGAAGAACAGAAGAGAGGAAGTTACAAGCACAGAACTTCCAGAAGGTGGAGGGGACTATTTTTTACGAAGAAGAAGAAGAATCTTTTATCCCCACGGGAAGGAAGGGGGGCACCCATTGGGGGGGGGGGGGGGCGGAGACACGCACCCCTTTAACTAGTTTAAAGAGGACGTTAACCTTTAGTTTTGATTTCCTGTCAGTGTTTTAGTTCTAACACTTTTTTTTTATCACTTCTTGAAAAATAAGAGCTTTTAATGATGACGTTTCCATAACGGCATAGAGAAGGAGGAGAAAGAGAGAAGAAGAAGAAGAAGAAGGAAGAAGAGGAGAAGGAGG
>CM065702.1:44453269-44463269 GCA_017654935.2 Phymorhynchus buccinoides | reverse complement strand
AAGAAGAAGATTCTCTTTTCTTTTGAGTTCTCTGTTCCTCGTCTGATCCAGCTTGTTTGACATTTCACTTTCTGTTGGACTCAGCACCGGGATCCAGCTTGTTTGACATTTCACTTTCTGTTGGACTCAGCACCGGGATCCAGCTTGTTTGGTGTCATTTCACTTTCTGTTGGACTCAGCACCGGGATCCAGCTTGTTTGACATTTCACTTTCTGTTGGACTCAGCACCGGGATCCAGCTTGTTTGACATTTCACTTTCTGTTGGACTCAGCACCGGGATCCAGCTTGTTTGACATTTCACTTTCTGTTGGACTCAGCACCGGGATCCAGCTTGTTTGGCATTTCACTTTCTGTTGGACTCAGCACCGGGATCCAGCTTGTTTGACATTTCACTTTCTGTTGGACTCAGCACCGGGATCCAGCTTGTTTGACATTTCACTTTCTGTTGGACTCAGCACCGGGATCCAGCTTGTTTGACATTTCACTTTCTGTTGGACTCAGCACCGGGATCCAGCTTGTTTGACATTTCACTTTCTGTTGGACTCAGCACCGGGATCCAGCTTGTTTGACATTTCACTTTCTGTTGGACTCAGCACCGGGATCCAGCTTGTTTGGCATTTCACTTTCTGTTGGACTCAGCACCGGGATCCAGCTTGTTTGGCATTTCACTTTCTGTTGGACTCAGCACCGGGATCCAGCTTGTTTGACATTTCACTTTCTGTTGGACTCAGCACCGGGATCCAGCTTGTTTGACATTTCACTTTCTGTTGGACTCAGCACCGGGATCCAGCTTGTTTGACATTTCACTTTCTGTTGGACTCAGCACCGGGATCCAGCTTGTTTGGCATTTCACTTTCTGTTGGACTCAGCACCGGGAAGGGGATGGGGATGGGGGGTGGGGGTTTCATGCCCTGTTGACTGAAATCTAAACACTGTGCAGCCCTCTTCTACCAGCAGCTCAGTTTAAAATGGGCTCTTTGGGTGTTGTTCCTACCGTCCGTAGCCCTCTATGATTTCACCAGGTGTGTCGTTTTCCAATTTAGAGGCCATTTCTTAGTAACGCCGAAACTCACTCTCTCTTTTTTCATCTCTCTCTCTGTCTCACCGTCTATCTGTCTGTCTCTCTCTCTCTCTCTCTCTCTCTCTCTCTCTCTCTCTCTCTCTCTCTCGTCTTCTCTCTCTCTTCTCTCACCTCTCTCTCTCTCTCTCTCTCCTTCTCGTCTCTCTCTCCTCTCTCTCTCTATCTCTCTCTCTCTCTCGTCTCTCTCTCTCTCTCTCTCTCTCTCTCTTCTCTCTCTCTCTCTCTTGGTCTCTCATCTCTCTCTCTCTGTCGCTCTCTCTCTCTCTCTCGCTCTCTCTCTCTCATTCTCTTTCTCTCTCTCTCTGTCTCTCTCTCTCTCTCTCTCTCTCTCTCTCTCTCTCTCTCTCTCTCTCTCTCTCTCTCTCTCTCTCTCTCTCTCTCTCTCTCTCTCTCTCTCTTCATAAGCCCTATGTTGGTAATCATGACAATAAATATCAAATTGTCAAATTGTCAATTCGCTCTCTCCTTTTTTCATTCTCTCTCTCTCTCTCTCTCTCTCTCCGCCTCTAGTCTCTCTCTCTCTCTCTCTCCTCTCTCTCTCCGTCTCTCTCTCTCTCTCTCTCTCTCTCTCCTCTCTCTCTCTCTCTCTCTCTCTCTCTCTTCTTTCTCTGACAGATTGTAAGAATAGGCCTGGCCTAAAATCTCAACCCTTGCGTAATAAAGTTTTCAAGTGTCAAGTGTCTATCTCTCTGGGCCAAAACAAATTGTTTCCCTGTGTGTGATCAACATTTTGCATCCATTAATATAAGTAATTTTGACCCCCAAAAAGGGAAGTAACATGATCCGTGAAAGTAACCTCCAGTTTTTCCACCAGAAGCGCTCATTGCTTACCGTTGCTCCCTCTAGCAAACGACGTGTTTGACAGTTGAGGCACAGACTGCAGCCTGTCGCTTTCGCTCTCCTACCAGTACTGTTCCTCATACAGAGCCGGATCCAGGAGAGGGGGGGGGTACCTGGGTTCCGTAACCCCCCCCCCCACCCCCCCCACCAAAACCCCCACCCCCAAAAAAAAAAAGAGAGAGAGGGAGAGAGATTGAGAAAGAAGTAATTATTACTGATTTATTGTTCTTAGGCGCAATTTAAAGGTGTGGTTTTTTTGCACTTTATTTTCTTTTAAGAAAGCTTCAGCTTCGGGGGCGGGGGGAGGGGGGTTGCCCCCTGACCCCCACTGGACCCCACCGGGGGGGGGGGCTACGCCGACCCCCAGACCCCCCTCCCTTACTTGTACCCCCCCCCCCCCTCTATTCCATCCCTGTCATCTGTAGGTTTGTTTTATTTAACCAGCTGCGGAGCGGAAGCTTGTTATTGTTTTCAGGGAGTTCAGTTTGTTCCTATCTATCTATCTGTCTATCAGTATATCTATCTATCCATCTATCTAGCTATCTAGCTATCTAGCTATCTATATGCATACCTACCTACCTACCTATATATTATAGTTCTATCTATGTATCTACCTATCTACCCACCTATCTATCTGTCTATCTATCAAAATAAGTTTGAATCAATGTTACTATCATTGCATTTCAAACGGTCTAACTTTAGAGTCCCTTTGTAGGCGAGGGAAATGGTGCTAGCTGGTTAGTGTATTCAGGGCTATCTGGCTCTTCATGGCTGGCTGAGAAGCCACGTTACCAACGTTATCTAGCTATCTACCTACCAACATACCTACATACTTGCTTACCTATCTATGTATCTACCTGTCAGTCTGTCTATATATCTATCTATTTGTCTATCTATCCATCCATCCATCTATCTATCTATCTATCTACCAACCTACCTACCTATATATATTATCTACACTGGATCCACCAACATAGCATCCCATCTCTTCTACTCTCTTCGAGGGATTGTAATTTTAGAACATTATTATTTTTGAAATTTTACACAAGATTTTTATATATTTCTTTTTATCTAATTAAGTCTATCTGGTTTGCTTTTATTGCGGACTTTCGATCTGGTGCAAAGAGGACAACCTTTCTCTTGGAGAAAGTCTTCTAGCTCAGTTTGAATGTTCACTGTGGACATTCTTTGCAGGCCGATATGCAGACTGAAGAGTCTTTCTCAAAGACGAAACAGCTGTCTTTGCATAGGCATTGTCTATCTCCCCCATTGGGAGAAAAAGTAAATCAGCACATTATTTTCTTCTATTCTTTTCAGAACACATAACAAATCGTAAAGTTAAAATTAAATGTATTGAGTTTCTCTCTTAGGTTCACAAACTTATATATTGGACACAAATAAAGTTTTATTAAAGCAAACTATATATATAAAAGGAAAGTTTAATGGTGTGGTTGTTTTTTCTTCTTCAATTCTTGTACGTTTATATTATCTATCTATCTATCTATCTATCTATCTATCTATCTATCTATCTATCTATCTATCTATCTATCAAAAAAAGTTCAAATCAATTTTACTATCATTGCATTTCAAACGGTCTAACTTTAGAGTCCCTTTGTAGGCGAGAGAAATGGTGCTAGCTGGTTAATGTATTCAGGGCTGTCTGGCTCTTCCTGGCTGGCTGAGAAGCCTTGTTGCCATAATAGCGTTTGAACAGAGGCGCGTAGCTAGGACGCTGACATTTTTGTACACAGGTGGGTAAGTTAGGATATCCAGGCCATGTTCGAACATGAAGGTCGTTTGGTCAGAAGGTCAATGTTCACGGGAACCCAGGAATGCTGCCGTGCGGCTGGTGGAATGATATAGCGTTTCACGCTCTGGTCTTGAAGATGTTTCCCACGCCGCTATCTTGCCAGACTGCGGGTGATAGGGGGGGTGGGGGGGGGGGGGTAGTCAGTCTCTATCTGTCGGTCGGTCGTGTCTGTGTGTGTGTGTGTGTGTGTGTCTCTCTCTCTCTCTCTCTCTCTCTCTCTCTCTCTCTCTCTCTCTCTCTCTCTCTCTCTCTCTCTCTCTCTCTCCTCTCTCTCTCTCTCTCTCTCCCTCTCTCTCTCTCTCTCTCTCTCCCTCTCCCTCTCCCTCTCTCTCTCTCTCTCTCTCTCTCTCTCTCTCTCTCTCTCTCTGTATGTCATGTTTTCTGTATGTTTTCTAATTTTGCTTTGTGTGTATTTATTATTTATTATGTCTGATTATGCCTGACTATGTACTATTGTATCTCCCCGCGTGAGGGGCTATGGCCTTGATTTATTAAATATCCGTATCCGTATCTCTGTGTATGTCTCTCTCGCTCTCTCGCTCTCTCGCTCTCTCTCTCTCTCTCTCTCTCTCTCTCTCTCTCTCTCTCTCTCTCTCTCTCTCTCTCTCTCTCTCTCTCTCTCTCTCAAAAAGTTTCGTTCGATCGTTCATTCTCTCTCTGTGGGTATGTGTCGTGGGTGTTTGATAAGGTGCAAAGGCGGATCGAGGGGGGGGGGGGGGCGTTTCGCTACAAGGGGTTCGGACCCCCCCCCCCCCTCCCTTCTTCCCTCCCCTAAAGAAATTAAAATAAACAAGAGAAGGAAAGAACAAGCGAGTCGCCGAGTGGCGTCAAAGTTCCCTCGCTGCTGACCTTGTTCTGACCTTGACCTTGATGGATACTCGTCTGGAATCACCTTTAAGTTTCTAAATCAGTAAATGTCTCAAAAATTAGTTGCTGTACATGACCGGCTACAGATGGTCCTACAGGCAGACTAAATAACCGTTGTGACCTTGACCTTAACTTTTCGTGTACTCAATAAAATTATTCAGAATTGCCATACGCCAATGCATCTGCGTACTAAATTTGAAAATTGTAAAGTACAACAATTCCGTGACCCTCGTGTGATTTCATGCCAGAGTATTACTTTATTATCCTCTGGAGGAGAGGCCTTCATTGTATCTTTTAAATTCAAATTTACCCCCCCCCCAAAAAAAAAAACCCGAGCCATTGGAACCTCCACCACTCACTCCACCCACCCCCCCCCCCCCCACCCCCGTCTACACTGACTGATCCGCCCCTGCCTGCCTTCCCGATCCCCAGCCCTCTTTCTTTCCCCAACAGTAAGGCTTAGACCCTACGCTGCCATCATTTCTCTTTCAAAATGGACACGGAAGAGGGGATAGAGACAGCAGTCCTTTGCGTGGCTCTGATAGTTTTGATGCAACTTCTTCAAGTTGCGAACCACCACCAACAACAACAACAACAACGACGACGACGACGACGAAATCGTAATCGCAGGTGGTGGGTTCGACCCTGGGTCGTAGCCAGAAGGAGAGAGGCTTGCAGTAGTGGTGGTAGTGCTTACCAGTCTCTCCTGCAAGAACTACAACAACTACAACACGAAGAAGAAGAGGGGGAAAGCTGTGTTCGTTTCGTGCGAATGGACTGTGGCTCGTTCCACGCGCTTCTTGAAATGGTGACTCCGCTGATCCGACGACAAGACACCGTGTTCCGCGAAGCCATCCTCCCTGGAGAAAGGTTGGCGCTGACGCTTCGATTTCTGGTAACAGGTATCTCTCTTGTCTCTGTCTCTGTCTGTCTGTCTGTCTGTCTCTCTCTCTCTCTCTCTCTCTCTCTCTCTCTCTCTCTCTCTCTCTCTCTCTCTCTCTCTCTCTCTCTCTCTCTCTCTCTCTCTCTCTCTCTCTCTCTCTCTCTCTCTCTCTCTCTTCCCTCTCCCTCCCCCCGCAGTTCTTGTTCTTGAACTTTCTGTTAAAATGCCTGTTGTTATTTTTCACCCCATTCTTTTCATGCATTTTTCAATTTCTTCTTTGCATTTTCTTGTTACTGTATCTGGTTTTTCTTCTTCCCTCTCGAGGGCATGGTGTTAAGAAGCTTAAGCGTATCCGTTTACCCTCATTAAGCAATCGTATTCGTATTCGTATTCTCCCCTAAAACATGCGAGCATTATCAACAGAACTGTGAGCGACTTGTATAAGCTTTAAGCTTGTTGTGCTCGTTCTCATTTGTTTATGTTGCTGCTTATGTTGCTGCTTTGCTATGTGATTCTCGATAACAAAAATTCGTTTAATCCAACAGAACTGTGACAGTCAGTAGATATGCACATGCACTGATCATGTGTGTATGTGTGCGTGCGTATATATATATGTATGTTGTTTGTGTGTGCGTGTGTGTGTGTGTGTGTGCGTGTGCGTGTGCGTGTGTGTGTGTGCGTGTGTCTGTCTCGTGTGTGCTCGTGTCTCTTTGTTTGTGTGTGTGTCGCGTGCGTGTGTGTGTGTGTGGTGTGTGTGTGTGTCTCTCTCTGTAACTAGTGTGTGGTGTGTGTGTGTGTGTGTGTGTGTGTGTGTGTGTGCGTGTGTGTGCGTGTACTATGTGTGTGTGTGTGTGTGTGTGTGTGTGTGTGTGTGTGTCGTGTGTCCGCGTGCGTGCTGTACGTCTCTCTCTCTCTCTCTGTGTGTGTGTGTGCGCGTGCGTATATAATTGTGCGTGCGTCTCCGTGTATTGTGTGTGTGTGTGTCTAAGTATGTGTATGTGTGTGTGTATGTGTTCGGTGTGTGTATGTGTGTGTGTGATTCTCTGTCTCTGTGTTCTGTGTGTGTGTGCGTGTGCGTGCGTGCGTGCGTCTGTCCTGGTCTTTGTACGCGCTGCGTGTGCGTGTCCGATCTGGGTCGCTGTGTGTGCTGTGTGTGTATGTCTCTTCTCTCTGTGATCTCTCCCTCTGGGGTCTCTTATGTGCTATGTGCCGTCTCTTCTCTCTGCGTGCGTACGCGCGTGGCGCGTGCGTCTATAAATTTATCTCCTGTGTGTGTGATTGTGTTCTCTGTGCGTGCGTGGCGTGTGCGTGTGCGTGCGTACGCGGCGGTGCGCATCTCTATGTGTGTGTCTCTGTGTCTCGCTGTCTGCGTGCGTGCGTGTGTGTGAAATTATGCTTCTCATCACCTCCACACACACAAAAGCAAGTGAACATACAAATAGTTTGAGGCTGACTGTTTTACTAAAAAAATCGCACTACATTTTTGAAAGGCATATGTGTTTCAGCTCTAATATATCAAAGATGTGCCTAATAATGATAATGTATTTGCCAAAACGGATGTCGTTTCATTTCAGGGGAGACTTTCACGTCCCTTGAAAACCTGCATGGGATTCCAAAGACGACACTCTCTCAGATAGTCCCGCAAACCTGTGACGCAATATACGACGTCTTGCAACCAGAGTTTCTAAAGGTAAGAAGCCTTCCTCCATCTCAAAGTCTGCTTCTTTCAGTTTAAGGGTACGTACACATATATAAACGGATATTCCGTGCGGAAATCCGTGCTCAATCCATAAATAAGTGAAACAAAGAAGGCCGGGTTCACATTAGACGCGTAAGTTCCGTACGGAAAACCCTAAATAAGTGGAACAAAGAAGGATAAAAGTTTCCGCATATAGCCCTGGAAAGTCGGACACGTGCGCAAATCTTTTCCCTTCTTTGTTTCACTTATTTGCGGATTGCGCACGGGTTTCCGCATGGAATATCCGCTTATGTGTGTACACGGCCTAAGGGTGCATACACATGCATGCAGAGATTCCGTGCGGAAACCCGTGAAGTAAAAGATTGTCAAAATCTTCTTTTCTGTGTCTTTTTTTTCGTAAAGAAATACAATTTGTAATCATCACTTATATTCACACTGCGCGCACGCACGCACATGCACACACGCACGCATGCACACATACACGCACGCACATACGCACACATACACTCTCTCTCTCTCTCTCTCTCTCTCTCTCTATCACACACGCACACACACACACACACACACACACACACAACAAAAGCACACACACACATACACACACAACACACACACACACACACACACAAAGCACATGTGGTTCACCACACACACACAACCAACACACACACACACAACACACACGCAAGCAGAGAGAGAGAGAGAGAGAGAGAGAGAGAGAGAGAGAGAGAGAGAGAGTCCCGCAGAGAGACGAATAAACCACGAGATGAGAGAGAGTTTCTAAAGGTAAGAGAGAGAGAGGAGATATCGTTGTTGTTGATAAGAGACAGACAGGCAGAGACAGGCAGATTGATCATGAGTGAATTTGCGATGTCTTTAATAAAATTTAAAAAAATTAAATTTAAATCCAGGTTCCAGAAACGCACGAAGAATGGCGGAAGATCAGCCACGGCTTTCAACACAGGCGCCAGTTCCCGAACTGCATCGGAGCCGTCGATGGGAAACTGGTAGCCACTCGTCATCATGCCCACCCTGGATCGGAGATCCAGCAACAACGACGTCGGTCGCTCCTTTTCCATCGCGTTGCTGGCTGTTGTCGACGCCGATTACAAGTTCGTCTACCTCGACGTCGGCTGCGACGGACGTGTCGTGGACGGGGGTGGTGGGGAGGTATTCCTCAACTCTTCCTTGTACGACGCCATGGAGAACGACGGATTCAACGTACCACCGGCCTCGCGTCTACCAGGTCGAGATAGCGAAATCCCATACGTTCTAGTCGGGGATGAATCCTTCCCTCTGAAACCTTACCTGATCAAACCGTACCCTGGGGAACAACTCGCTCCTGAAAAGATCGTGTTCAACTATCGTCTCTCGCGCGCTCGGAGAGCCGCTGACAACGCGTTTGGGATTCTCACGAGGAGGTTCGGTGTTCTGAGAGCTCCGTCGATGCTGCGTCCCGAGAAAGTTGTCCGGGTTGTTTTAGCCTGCTGCGCGCTTCACAACTACTTACTGCGGTGTTCCAGTTCCAGGGGGGTCTACGCTCCGGATGAGTTGTTGGTGTCGGCCGACTCCAGTGTGCTGCGGCCTGTTGTGGACTGTCTTCGTCCGCTGCTGCCGGACGGTGCCACGCGTGGGGCAGGGTGTGATGACACTGTCCGAGAGGAACTCTGCGATTATTTCAGTACCATCGGGGAGGCGGTGCCCTGGCAATGTCAGGAGGAAGCAGCCCGTGTTCAGGAACCGTTGTGACGATACTGACTGACGCATCAACGAGGACCATAAACAACAAGTCTGGATTATAGGTGTTTGGCTTATGTTACACTTCACTTTGATCTACATATGCCTACTGTGTTTGAATTTGGCTTACATATACATTTAGCTTGCATTATATGCCTACTACATTTGACTTTGGCTTACATAATATTCCTACTACATTTGACTTTGGCTTACATACATTTAGCTTGCATAATATGCCAACTACATTTAACTTTGGCTTACATAATATGCCAACTACATTTGACTTTGGCTTACATAATATGCCAACTACATTTGACTTTGGCTTACATAATATTCCTACTACATTTGACTTTGGCTTACTGCATTTGACTTTGGCTTACATATTCCTACTACATTTGACGTTGGCTTACATATTCCTACTACATTTGACTTTGGCTTACATATTCCTACTACATTTGACTTTGGCTTACATATTCCTACTACATTTGACGTTGGCTTACATATTCCTACTACATTTGACTTTGGCTTACATATGCCTACTACATTTGACGTTGGCTTGCATATGCCTACTACATTTGACTTTGGCTTACATATGCCTACTACATTTGACTTTGGCTTACATATGCCTACTACATTTGACTTCGGCTTGCATATGCCTACTACATTTGACTATGGCTTACATATGCCTACTACATTTGACTTCGGCTTACATATGCCTACTACATTTGACTTTGGCTTACATTATGCTTACTACATTTGACTTTGGCTTACATATATATGCCTACTACATTTGACTGGCTTACATATGCCTACTACATTTGACTTTGGCCTATATATACCTACTACATTTGACTTTGACCTACATATGCCTACTACATTTGACTTGGGCTTACATAATATGCCTACTACATCCCACACCACTTACACTACAAACTTGTAGAGGGTTATCTGCCCATATTGTAGAGGAGACCAGAGACAAATTGAAGTTGAAATCCCATGCCACTTACATTACAAACTTGGTAGGGATTACCTGTACATATTGTATAGAGGAGACCAGAGACAGACTGAATTTGAAAGCCCATA
>CM065702.1:44440769-44448269 GCA_017654935.2 Phymorhynchus buccinoides | reverse complement strand
GGTGGTTTCCTGGTCATCTTACCAAAACTCATCCGTCAGGGTGCCCCTTTGGAAAAAAAATGGCGCATCATTGACGTCAGAGCCGAATTTTAATAACACTGCTCAAGTTAATGTTCGAGTTTTGCCGTGTGGTTGTTTATTATTAGCTTCATAGAGGAGGAACGGGGTGCGTTTGTACTTGATATTTTCTCCTTTTTTGTGTGTGTATACATTATTTTTATTCCTTTTTGTGAAGGATTTGGGTTATGCAAGTCTGAATAATATTACATTCATTTTGTTTTTAGTTGTTTAGACTGGACTGTTGTTATTCAAATTACACCTTGCTTTGGTTGTTTGTGGGGGGGTTCTGTTCGTGTAGTGTTGGTCTGTCTGTCTGTCTGTCTGTCTGTCTGTCTGTCTCTCTCTCTCTCTCTCTCTCTCTCTCTCTCTCTCTCTCTCTCTCTCTCTCTCTCTCTCTCTCTCTCTCTCTCTCTCTCTCTTGACATCATGGGCCAACGAAAAGTATGGACGATTTTTGAAAGAAGAAGGGGGGGGAGAGAGAGACACACACATAGAGAGAGCCACAGAGAGACAGAGAGAGAGAGAGGGAGAAAGAGACAGAGAGAGAGAGACACACACAGAGAGAGAGAGAGAGAGAGAGACAGAGAGAGAGAGACAGAGAGAGAGAGAGACAGAGACAGAGAGAAGGAAAATTGTCATTGACATAGAGAGAAAAACAGAAAGACTGAAGCAGAGAAAGATTAAAGAGAAAGGGGTATGTGGAGAGAGGATGAGTGTGTGTGTGTGTGTGTGTGTGTGTGTGTGTGTTGTGTGTGTGTGTGTGTGTGTGTGTGTGTGTGCGTGCGTGTGCGTGCGCACGCGCCCGTGCGCCCGTGCATGCGTTTGCGTGTGTGTGCGCGTGCGCATGTGTGTGTCGCGGGGGAAAAAAAAGAGAGAGAAAAATATAGAAGAATCTTGGAATCTTGTAATATCCTTTTCGTGGCTAATTTAGACCCCAAAAAAGACGAAATTTAAAGATCATCCCTTAATTAATTTTAAATGGCCCAATAACTTGACGATCATTCGATTTTCCGATAAAGCGGACATCGCCTCAGGAGGGGGCGAATTTATAACATTTTTTTAATAGCGTATAAGGTCTGTGTCCCTAATGACGTATCATTGACGTCAGCGGAGCCGAATTTTAATAACCCTGCATTGATCTTCGAGTTTTATGTGGCTGTTTCAAATTATTAGCTTCATAAAGGAGGGAGGAGGCGCGTTTGTGGTTGATAGATTCTCCTTTATTTTATGTAGGCATATTTTTTTGTTCTTAAGTTGTGAAGGATTTGGGTTAAATATTGATATTCCATTCATTTTTGTTGGTGGCTTAGACTGGACAGTTATTATTCAAATTACAGACTTGTTTTGATTATGTTGGGGTTTTTTTCTATTCGTGTAGTGTTGCTCTCTCTCTCTCTCTCTCTCTCTCTCTCTCTCTCTCTCTCTCTCTCTCTCTCTCTCTCTCTCTCTCTCTCTCTCTCTCTCTCTCTCTCTCTCTCTCTCTCTCTCTCTCTCTCTCTCTCTCTCTCTCTCTCTCTCTCTCTCTCTCGGCTCTCTCTCTCTTGTTAATAATTATTCCGGTGAAAATGATGTTTTACGTCCTCTCGGTCATAGACACACATGGGACATTTGTAAATACAAAGATGGTGGGAACAATACTGGCTGCAATGCCCGGAGGCAGGGCAACACCAGTACAGTCCCGAGTTTTTAACAATATAGATAGGTGTAGCGGTAACCACGCCTCGGTTAAACCTCATCGGCTATGGTACCGCCACATTGTCTAAACCGGTGGGCTTTTGTATTGATAATTAATAATTATTCCAATGAACGCGATGTTATTTATATCCGCGTTCCCCCTATCACTTCTCATCTTCCAATCCCCGAATCATTACAGTCTGTTTCCCTTTCTGACGACCTTGACGTTTGAAATTGAGTTTAACCCTTTCGCCGCCAGCCATTTTTCAGCCAACAAATATGATTGAACTTAACTGGGTAGAGAAAATAAAATATCTGCAATATTACGATTTCCTCTGTGACATGTATAACATTAGGCCTATCCCTACCTCCCAAAATTAAGAAAACAGAGTCTTGAGATAACACTGAGACCCTGATGTGATGCCTTTTAGTGACATGGGTGTTAAACCTTTGTGGTGCATAAATGCGACATTGGCGGTGAAAGGGTTAAAGGAAATTCGTTGTCTTGGGCATATCTTTCACACATTAATTTTACGCTTTCACTAGTTACAGGCTTAACATTTGATAAGATGGTAAATCATGTGGTGATGAATGACTAGCATCTTCTTGACCCTGATCTTTGACCTTGAAAATATTTCCTTGTTGTTGCCTTGGACGATTATGTCTTTCACAACCGTTTAGGACGGGCCATTCGACTAGGTTCGAAAACCCATCACCACAAGAAAAGTTATGAAAAGTTATGGACTGATATTTTCAGATAAGATTACTAACACCATGCACTAAACGATCGTAAAATATCAGATTCCATACCTTCGTCGTTTGTCTCCTATTGACGAAAACAGCTAACACATAGAAAGAAGGAAAATTTCACATTCCGATCTTTGACCCCCCTCTACAACCAAACCTGAATGGGAAGTCTGCAATGATTGGTTGATTTCAAGAGAGGCAAGGTCAAAGCAAACTGAAAATAGGTTATGACTTTGCACCGAAAAGCTGGTTACACGCCAGAAATCAAAACCTCATGAAAACTCTTATGAGCCGGAGCCATTCGTTCTAAACGGTTGTGCGAGCAATGAGCCTGATGCGGCTCATTCGTCCCGAGTGAGTTAACAGTCACTGCACCATCACTTTGCAACCCACCCACCCACCCCTCTCAACATAGTCCCATACAAAAGCATGGTTTTCATCGTGGATTGCAGAGCTTTCTTGGACTACAATTCCAGTTTACACTTTTGTTCCACGTCTGTCATTTTCGTTTTTTTGGATTTTTGTTGTTGCAGGACTCCCACGTGACGATGGTACAACAATTTCGCCCCCCCCCCCTCCCTCTCTCCTCCCCCTCTCTCTCCTCCCCCTCACAGTATCATAGTCGTGCCCTACAAAGGCATGGTGTTTTGTTCATCGTGATGCACATCCCTTATTCATCCATCTATTCGTCCTTTTTCTTCTTCTTTCTGTCCACAGAACTCGTACTTGGCGATGGTACAACAATGTTGGCCCCTACCCCCCCCCCCCCCCCACCCCCCCCCCCCCCCCGTCAACACCGTTCCCTACAAAGGAATGATTTTCATGATGGCCTTTTATAGAGACTGTCTTGTCGCCTGACTACATTTTTGCCTACGGTACATGTCGTTTCAATCCAGGAAACTTTTCACTATTTTTTTCTTTCTTCAGGATTCGTACTTGGCGATGGCACAACAATTTTGCACCACCACCCCCTCTCTCACCACGAGCCTGAAAAAAATACCCCAATATGTTTTCATTAACAGTGAGAGTAATAATAAGGAGACTAATTATTCAGATTGTAATGCAAGTAACTACGATTTTAAAGCGGAAAATAAACTTGGATCGGCAACCAGTAATGTTGTCAAAATTGAATAATTGACAGTGCTGAGTTTTGTTGCGCTTCTTATTTGTGACCCAGCACCGCGAAAGGGACATTAAGTCGCTGGGCTAGTTTCTCACAACAGGCTTTGCAAAGTCAAAAATCTCATTTTTTGTCAATTTTGAGTTATGGGTATTTTTGTGTTCTCTAACATCTTATCTTTGGTATTCAGAAAGGATACTCTTCAGTTTTACGCACGGCTACTCGCAGACCGTCAACATGAACATGATTCGCTGTATGTAGGCTAAATAGGCCTACACCAGTGGGGGTTAAACTAAGGATTAACCCTTTCAACGCCAGCCATTTTTCAGCTAAAACTTTCCATCAAATTTACCTGGGCAGAGAAAAGACTGCTGTGACATGCATAAAATAGGGCCTATCCTTACCTCCCAAAATTAAGAACATAAGGTCACTGCTCATGCCTTTCAGTGACATGGGTGTTAAATCATTGTGGTGCCAAGAGGCAACAGTGGCGATGAAAGGGTTAATCCTCTTTTTGTTTTTGCATACGTTTTGGCATTGTGACTGTTTCGAGATCTGTTCTGTTAAACTGATCTCTGGGCATCAATTTCTGGGTTATGGTTTACAACATTAGTTGATTTACTTCCATTGAATTTGACTGTGACTATCGGCTGTTTTAGACAATTGTTAGCTGTCCACCTCATGTTCTCGCCTTCCAATGTGAACGTATTGTTCTTTCCGTTTCATGACAATAACCATAACCTAATCATAACCCTATCCCTTTCCTGAGCAAGGCAGAATGTCGCTTCAGAATGAGCAGATTGCGTTCATGTTGACGGTCTGCGAGTAGTCAGGCGTCTCTTTTTACTATGGTCTCTAAATGTTCTTATAAGTGTTTTAAAACGAGTAGATCAATACCTTTTCTTCAGCTAGGCTAAACTTTAGACTGTGTTTTCTCAAAATGGCCGACCGCTCACTCTACTAAATTCAAATGCTCATAACTCGGGAACGGAAAAAGATGCAAGAATGGTTCTTGTATCATTGAAAAGAAAATTGTCTGAAGTTTTGAAATGCATGCATTTCTTAGAAAGTTCAATTTGACACTTAATGTCCCTTTCGTGGTGCTGGGTCACATTTGTTTTTGGGGGTTTTCTAAGCAACCCCAGGCCCAGTGATGATGTTTGTCTAAGTCACAGTGATGTCCTGAAGGGGTTGAATCCATCTGTCATCGTGAATGTGTTGAAATTATCAATTCATCACTTACTATTAGAATACCCAATGTTGCTCTGTAAATACTTGAATGTTCAATATGGACTTTTTTCATAAGTATAATAATATCAAGGATGTCTTAAGTGACGCAGACATTGACTTTACTTTAATTGCTAAATTAGTGCTGTCCACGCCTATTGGAAGCTTACTGTAGATGGTTTTCTTTGTGTGTTGTAATTTTTTTTCTTAATTTTTTTTCTTAAATTGGTTCAATTTTGGCATGTTGTCTAAAATCACTGTTCATGTGAAAAGACATTAAATTAAAGCTTCATTCTTTGAATGTGTTGCGGGACTTTTTGTTGCTCTCCTTATTTGTTATATTATTTTTCTAAGCATCCCCAGGCCAGTGATGATGTTTGTCCAGGGCTCCCAATCGTCCCGCAAAACAAGGGTTTCCCAGGGACCCCTTCACTTACAGTATAAAGGGTCCTAGAGGCGGGATAGAGGGTCCCAGTGGCATAGCGAATGCTAAAAAGAATTTTTCCAGCGCATCCCTGGGACCACCTGCACATTCTTTTAGAGGGTCCTTTAGAATGTTAGTGCTTCATAGACCCCCAAATGGGGTCCCTGGGAGCCCTGTTTGTTTAAGGCAGTGATGTCCTGAAGGTGTTGAATCCATCGGTCTTCTCTGTTGCAGGACTCGCACGTGGCGGTGGTACAACAATTTCGGGCCCCCCCACGACATCGTCCCTTACAAAGGCATGGTCTTCATGATGGCCTGCCGGGCCTTCGTGGACTTCCTCCTGCACCACCCCGTGGCCAAGGACTTCCTCCACTGGGTCCGCTACACCGACATGCCCGACGAGACCTACTTCCCCTCCCTCAACCACAACCCGCACTTGAAGGTGCCGGGCTCTTACGCGGGTATGTACGGTACTTAGTGGTTTTTTGTGTGTTGTTTGTTTTAAAGGGGCACCCTGACGGGTGAGTTTTTGCAAGAAACACGTCGAGATCACCAGGAAAACACCCTTTATAAAGATCACAACACTCTCTTTGCTCTAGTTTCCCAGAAATCAAACCGTCAAATCGTCGATTCCTCCTTGGCGGAGGTGCTGGAAGTCAAATTATTTCAGTGAAAGAGACGCCTGAGTTTAGACCAAATCGTTTGCACGAAATTTTCACAATACAAGCCTTTTTTTTATACAGATTAGCTAAAGAAGTTTCACTCACAACAAAGAAAATAGCTTCTTCTTTTTTTACTGCACTGCCAAAAAAAAAAAAGCTTCAACCACAATGAGTGGCCTCCACCCACCCCATTCAAAATGGCTTCTCTCTCCGGCATCTCCGCCAAGGAGGAATCGACGTTTTTACGGTTTAATTTCTAGGAAACCAGAGCAAAATGAGTGTTCTGATCCTTGAAAAGGCTGTCTTTCTGGTGATCTCGACGTGTTTCTTGCAAAAACACATCCGTCAGGGTCCACCTTTAAGTTCTAGAGGATGTAGATCACATAAGACATGAACTTTTGACATGCCCGACGAGACCCACTTCCCTTCCCTGAACCACAACCCCCACTTGAAGGCCGGTGCCGGTGTAGCGTTCTCAAAATGGATTTGTTCTCAAAATGTCTGTGCATGTGCGAAATCGATCACGACGTACCATCACATTGTATCTTTTGTGTATTCGACACTAAATCGACCCTAAGCCTATCCCTAACCCTAACCCTATCCCTAACCCTAACCCTAAGCCTAACCCTATCCCTATCCCTATCCCTAACCCTATCCTTAGCCCCTAACCCTAAGCCTATTCCTAACGCTAGCCCTAACCCTAAACCAATCCTAACCTCAGACCGTCAAATACACACACAAAATATTTTCGCACATGCGCAGACATTTTGAGAACAAATCCATTTTGAGAATGCCACCACACCGGGCTTTAGTCGTACGCAGACATCGTCACAATCGGATCGTATTGGGGTCAAATCGTATGCAGTGTGGCTGACCCTTTTCCCGAAGTTTTCTGAACACTTCATTGCCAGGGTCCGTTTCGCAAGGGCTAACGTTACGTTGCGCTCGCTCAAATCGGCAAAAACGGTCTAAGACTAAAAACGACCTTCGTTTGCCGATAGTTCGCGTGGCGTTTTGCTCTTGCCAAACACCGAGCAAGCGGCGAACTATCCGGAACTAGTAGGAGGTGAATACGTTTCTTGTTCTTGATTGGTCCAAGTTTGTTTAAAATTTTAAGAAAATTGACCAATTAGACAAGAGCTTGTAATATTCTTCCGCAAACACTTTCTAAAGTGTTTCTTAGGCCCCGTTTGGCGTAAGCGTTATTCGCGCGGCGACCGTTATCTAGAGAAACTGGACCCAGATCACCAGTGAACATTCTAGTCCCTCTCAGTACACCTAGCGGCAGTAGATGAAATGACAGTGATTGACTGATTCTCTCTCGTCATTGGCTACTACTACTGCAGCAGCTGCAGCGTATCTGCTGCTACAATAACAGTCACGATAGACAGACACGGAGAGAGAGAGAGAGAGAGAGAGAGAGAGAGAGAGAGAGAGAGAGAGAGAGAGAGAGAGAGAGAGAGAACGAAACGAAACGAAACGAACGAATCTTTTTAAATTGTTGGAAAAGAATAATCATATTCAACACACTTCTTTTCATCTTGACAACAGTTAAGAAAATAATTAATGTCAAGAAAAAATGAAAA
>CM065702.1:44425769-44428269 GCA_017654935.2 Phymorhynchus buccinoides | reverse complement strand
CTCATCTCTCTCCCTCTCTCATCTCTCTTCCTCTCCTCTCTCCTCCTCTCTCTCCATCAGTCCTCCTCTGTCTCCCTCTCTTACCTTCTCTGACTCTCTCTATCTCTCCTCCTTCTCTCATCTCCTCTTTATCTCCTCTCGCTCTGGTCTCTCCATCTTCAGGCCTCCCTCTCTTCATCTCCAGTCTTCTTCTCAATACTGCCATCTCCGTCTCAAACTGCCACGGGGCTCTCAGCTAGTCCTCTCTAAAACTCTCTCTCTCTCCGTGCGTGCAGAAACTCTTAAGCTCCTCTCGCTCTCTCTCTCTCTCTTCTCTCTCTCTCTCTCGTCTCTCTCTCTCTCTCCTCCGCCTATCTCCTCTAATCTCTCTCTCTCTCTCTCCACAAAAATCTTCTCGTCTGTCTCTCTCTCTCGCTCTCTCTCCTCTCTCTCTCTCTCTCTCTCTTCCTCTCTCTGTCCTCTCTCAATCTCGTCTCGTCCTTCTCTCTCTCCCTCTCCAACTCTCTCAGGCCAATCGGCCCTCCAACTCCCGGACTCTCTCGGGCATTGCCTCCAGGATCGTTCCCCGCACCTCTCTCTCTCTCCTGCTTGTCTCATCTCTGTCTGTTCCTGACCGGATCTCCTTAAACGGAATCTCTCTTCTCTCTCTCTCTCGCTCTGGGTCTCTCTCTCTCTCTCATCTCTCTCTCTCTCCCTCTCTCTCTCTCCTCTCCACCTCCCTCTCTCTCTCTCTCGTCTCTCTCTCCCTCCTCCCCACTCCCTCTCTCTCTTCCTCTCTCTCTCACTCAATCTCACACAACTGACATCTCGCTCATCCTCTCTCTCTCTCTCTCTCTCTCTCTCTCTCTCTCTTCACTCTCTCTCTCATCTCTCTCATCGTCTCTCTCCTCTCTTATCGTCTCGTCTCTCTCCTCCTCTCGCATCTCTCTCTCTCCCCTTCCTTCACTCCTTCCCCTCATTTCTCTCTCTCTTCTCCTCTCTCTCTCTCTCTCTCTCTCTCTCATACTTTCTCTCCATCTCTCTCTCCCTCCTCTATCTCCCTCTCTCCTCACGTCTCTCTCCTCTTCTCCCTCTTTCTCTCTCTCATCCTTTCCCTCTCTCCTCTCTCGATTCATCACTCCACTCTTCTCTCAGTCTCTCTCTCTCTCTCTCTCCCTCTCTCTCCTTCTCCCATCTCTCCTCTCTCTCTCTCTCTCCCCTCCGTCTATCCTCTCTCCCCTTCGCTCTCCCTTCGTCTCTCTCTCTCTCTTCTCTCACTCTCTCTCTCTCTCCCACTCTCATCTCTCCCTTTCTCTCTCCTCCCATCTCTCTTCTCACCTCCTCTCTCTTCTCTCCTCATCTTCTCGCTCTCTCTCTCTCCCAGCTCTCGCTCTCTCTCTCTCTCCTCTCCTCCTCTCTCCCGCTCTCCCTCTCTCTCTCTCTCTCTCGGTCTCTTCCCTCATCTCTCTCTCCTCTCCTCTCTCTCCTCTCTCTCTCTCATCTCTCCTCTCCTCTCTCTCTCTCATTTATGCTCTCCTCTCCTCTCTCTCTCTCGTCTCATCTCTCTCTTCTCTCTCTCCTCTCTCCTCTCTCTCCTCTGTCTTCTCTCTCTCCTTGTTATCTCATCGCTGGTTAAGCCTGGAAACATGTCCTCTCTGAGTAGTCGTCTCTCTCTCTCTCTGCTACTCCTCTCGTCCTCTCTCATCTCTCTCTCATCCGCAATCTCCATCTCTCCTCTCTCATCGATCCGTCTCCCTCTCTCTCTCTCTCTCCATCTTCTCTCTCTCTCTCTCTCACGTCCCTCTCTCTCTCTCCTCTCTCTCTCTCTCTCTCTCTCTCTCTCTCTTTTTTTTTTTTCCCCTCTCCTCTCTCTCTCTCTCTCCCTCTCTCTTGCTTATCTCATCTTCTCTGGTCTCTCCTTCTCTCCTTCGTCCTCTCTCTCTTCTCTCTCTCTCTCTCTCCATCCTCCTCTCCCCTCTCTCCTCTCTCTCTCTCTCTCTTCCTGCCGTCTTCTCTTCTCTCTCTCGCTCTCTCTCTCCCTCTCTCCTCTCTCTCCCTCTCTCTCTCTCTTTCTCCCCCTCTCTCCCTCTCTCTATCTCATATGTGTGTCTCTCAGAGAGAGGCTCTCTCTCCTCCTCTCTCTCCATCTCTCTCAGAGAGAGAGAGACAGAGAGAGGTAGGTATATGTTTGTATCTTTGCTCTCATCATCTGCGAATCTTGCATGAGCGCTCTCTCTCTCTACTAAGTCTCTCTCTCTCTCTCTCCGTCTCTCTGTCTGTGTGTCTGTCTGTGTCTGGTGTGTGTGTCTTTGTGTCTGTGTGCTCTGTACGTGTGCATGTGCATCGTCCCCATCTGTCTGTCAGTATCTCGCGCAGTGTTTGTGCGCGCACGGGTAATGATGTACGTGCGTTTATGCGTATTGGAGCGATCGTCTGCTAGCTTGTCTGTGTCCGTCGTGACTGGCTCCTCCATCTTGTGAGTGAGTCCCAATCAATAGCACTCACTACCTGGTTTACAGGA
>CM065702.1:44418269-44420769 GCA_017654935.2 Phymorhynchus buccinoides | reverse complement strand
CTATCCAGAAATTGATGCCCAGATAATTACATCAGTTTGACAGAATGAAAACAGTCACACTGTCAAATCGCATGCAAAAGCAAAACTAGATTGAAAAGTTATCGAATGTAGCATTCGAGAATCACCCGCGGAGTTACGCAGCCACACCCCGACTTCGGAGGATGACTGTGATTATCTTGCTGCTGCTGCATACTGTCACTATCTTACTGTTTCTGCTGCTGACTGTCCCTATCTTGCTGAGTAGATTTCCCATAAAAAGCATCCGAGAATCACCTGCGTTGCTAGTGTTCAAGGTCACACATCAAGGTCATGACCTTGACCACAAAAGGCACATTTACGATACCCAGCCAACATTCCCACCTGATTTCATCTTGGGAACTCCATTTTTCCGACCCCCCGATTTTCAGGGTCCGGCGATCTCCTTGACCTTGACCTTGACTGGTCGATAATATTCGGAAGGAGCATAAGCCAAACCACCTTCATACCAAGTTTCAACATCCTATGTCGACTGGTGCCTGAGATATGGCTAAAAACAATAATTCAGTTTTCAAGGTCATACGTCAAGGTCATAACCTTGACCTTGACACCAACAGGCACATCTACAGTACCTAGCCTACATGCACATCAAGTTTCATCTTCCTATCCTTATTCCTTCATGGTGATATGCTGTTATCTTGGGAACTCCATTTTTCCGACCCCCCGATTTTCAGGGTCCAGCGATCTCCTTGACCTTGACCTTGGCCTTGATTGGTTAACAATATTCGGAAGGAGCATAAGCCAAACCACCTTCATGCCACGTTTCAACATCATATATCGACTGGTGCCCGAGATATGGCTAAAAATAGATTTTCAGTTTTCAAGGTCATATGTCAAGGTCATGACCTTGACCTTGACACCAAAAGGCACATCTACAGTACCTAGCCTACATGCACATCAAGTTTCATCTTCCTATCCTTATTCCTTCATGGTGATATGCTGTTATCTTGGGAACTCCATTTTTCCGACCCCCCGATTTTCAAGGTCCAGCGATCTCCTTGACCTTGACCTTGACCTTGATTGGTTAACAATATTCGGAAGGAGCATAAGCCAAACCACCTTCATACCAAGTTTCAACATCATATGTCGACTGGTGCCCGAGATATGGCTAAAAATAGATTTTCAGTTTTCAAGGTCATATGTCAAGGTCATGACCTTGACCTTGACACCAAAAGGCACATCTACAGTACGTAGCCTACATGCACATCAAGTTTCATCTTCCTATCTTTATTCCTTCATGGTGATATGCTGTTAACAAACCCACATACATACATACATACATACATATACACACACACACACACACACACACACACACACACACACACACACACACACACACACACACACACACACACACACACATCACACACAGCCGCTTACACAACAAAAACAATATCACCTTCGCTCCGTAAACTCCGCGGGTGATAAAGAGGATTAATCGTTAGTCTAAACTCCACGGGTGTAGGCCTATTTAGCCTACGCACAGCGAATCAATCAATCAATCAATCAATATTTTTATTGTCAATTTTGCAAGAAATCATTTTTGCAGCAACAAAGCAAATCAACAAATCAACACAATAAAAACAAAGACATAGTATGTAGAAAAGCCAAACAAAATGAGCGACTTTTTAAACATCACGCGCACATACAATCCTCGGTCACTCACACACACACCCACACACACCCACTGTACTTGTATCTTCCCCTAATCTGTCACTCTTTGACTCTGCCTTTTCCCTTTGCTTTCCATCATCTACTATCTTTCTGACTTATTGGCCCATTCCCCTGCCCTTTTAAAAAAACATCTTCCAAATATTTTTTTTCCTTTGAGCTCCTCCGAAATCTATGCAGCGGGGAGACCAGTGAAAACTGAAAACCGGACACATATGTACCTTACGCATTGTGGCCATATGGCCTGGGAACGCAGAAGAAGAAGAAGAAGAATAGCTAGGGGAAGACGGGGTAAAAAGCGCATGGGCGGGTAAGAAGCCCACCCCAATTATCTCATGAAATAAAGAAAATTTCAGTCAAATTTTGCCCATGAGACGAGTGCTAGACATTAACGCTCGTCTCATGGGCAAAATGAGACTGAAATTTGCT
The DNA here is from genome assembly GCA_017654935.2 of Phymorhynchus buccinoides. Classification (NCBI taxonomy): domain Eukaryota; kingdom Metazoa; phylum Mollusca; class Gastropoda; order Neogastropoda; family Raphitomidae; genus Phymorhynchus; species Phymorhynchus buccinoides. The sequence continues at coordinate 44,418,630 of CM065702.1, read as the reverse complement.
TCATTTCATGAGATAATTGGGGTGGGCTTCTTACCCGCCCATGCGCTTTTTACCCCGTCTTCCCCTACATGCACTTAATTATGTTTACACATACAAATATACAACTTGCATTCACAAATATCTAATACAAATCATGTTCATGCTGACAGCCTGCCACTAGCCATTTTTTTGTGTTTCAGTGTAGGCTTACAATTCCTCTTCTTTCAGGCCCCCCTGACACTAACGCCCGTACCAAACCCTACCTCGCCCGGTACGTCAACTGGAACACCAACTGGAAAGATGGCGACGGCCGGTACAACTTCCGCTTCCCCTGTCACGGAATGCGCGTGCGCAACATCTGCATATTCGGCGTGCGTGACCT
>CM065702.1:44410769-44413269 GCA_017654935.2 Phymorhynchus buccinoides | reverse complement strand
ACTACAAAAAAAGAAAACGCTTCAACCACAATGAGTTACCTCCACCCACCCCATCCAAAATGGCTACTCTCTCCAGCATCTCCGCCAAGAAGGAATCGCCGTTTTGACGGTTTAATTTCTAGGAAACCAGAGCAAAGTGAGTGTTCTGATCCTTGAAAAGGCTGTCTGTCTGGTGATCTCGACGTGTTTCTTGCAAAAACTCATCCGTCAGGGTCCACCTTTTTTTTTTTAAAACCTGAAACAGACTGCAACGTCACTGGAACATACAATAAACAAAACAACTACACAGACAAGAGTAAAGTGACGTGATTTTTTTCACAAGAGACACAACAAAACTACTGGTCTATACACAGTGAAACCTCCCTTATAAGATCTCCCATTATGAGACTCCCTCCCACATAAGACCTACTTCTCTGAGACATTGCCCTTCTCTGTAAGTATCAAAATATGACCTCCCTTATAAGACCTCCCATTACAAGACTCCCTCCCACATAAGACCTACTTCTCCGAGACATTGCCCTTCTCTGTAAGTATTAGAATTGCCTCCCTTATAAGACCTCATTTTGGATGTGAAAATAGGATTGTACGCCCTCTGCGGTCTTTCGACCGTGTGGGGCATTTTAAATACAAAGATGGTGGGAACAATACTGGAGGGAATGCCCGGAGGCAGTGCAACACCAGTAAAGTTCCGATTTTTTAACAATGCAGATATGTGTAGCAGTAACCACGCCTCGGTTAAACCTCATCGGACACGTAATTTTGGATGAGTTTTGAAGGTCTTATAAGGGAGGTTCCACTGTAGGGGAAGACGGGGTAAAAAGCGCATGGGCGGGTAAGAAGCCCACCCCAATTATCTCATGAAATGAAGCAAATTTCAGTCTCATTTTGCCCATGAGACGAGCGTTAATGTCTAGCATTCGTCTCATGGGCAAATTTGACTGAAATTTTCTTTATTTCATGAGATAATTGGGGTGGGCTTCTTACCCGCCCATGCGCTTTTTACCCCGTCTTCCCCTAGCAGTAACCACGCCTCGGTTAAACCTCATCGACCACGTAATTTTGGATGAGTTTTGAAGGTCTTATAAGGGAGGTTCCACTGTATTACAGACAACTTGAAAAACCTGGCTCATTGAGGACGAAGTCATGCTTGTTTCCCTGTTGCTTATGCTTCGCTAGGCGATGGCGTCGTAAATAGCTGTTGGTGGAGGGAGTCAATTTGGAGAGTCCTAGGAGACATTAGTCCGTGTACCGGGACTGACAGGTCCATTCGTTTCAGTTCTTTGGTTTTGCAGTCAGTGCAGGGCTCCCAGGAACCCCCATTTGGGGATCTATGAAGCACTAATATTCAAAAGGACCTTCAAAAAGAATGTGCAGGGGGTCCCAGGGATGCTCCAAAAAAATTATTTTTAGCATTCGCAATGCCACTGGGACCCTCTATCCCGTCTCTAGGACCCTCTATTCTGTAAGTGAAGGAGTCCCTGGGAAACCCTTGTTTTGCGGGACGATTGGGGTCGAGCCCTGTAGTATTTTACTGAACATTACCAGTTAAAGGCAGGACAGGAATATAAAAGGAGGGAGGCGAGCAAAAACGGCAGTCTTCTTTCCTCCTCTTGCTGGTAGAGGCGTGTGTCTAAAAATAGCCACCCGATTCCTGGAATCGGGAGCTACGGCTTTAAAGGCGACCACTGGCAAACGTTAGCCTCAATTTAGGGCCAACCATAAACTGAGTATAATCACCAGCCGCGAACGAAGAGAGCGAAAGCTGGTAATGTTTTCAGTGCATTCTGAAGCCGACCGACTGACTGACTGACTGACTGACTATCTATCTCTGTTAACACGATAACGTGTGAACGGAGGGACAAATTTTGCATGCGGGTAGGTACTAAGGATATCTAGGCCAAGTTCGAAAATGAAGGTCAAAGGTCAAGGTCACTGGAGCCGAAAATGCTTCCAAACACCTGGCTCGATAACGGAGGGACATATGACGCTCAAATGTTGCATGCGGACAGGTACTAAGAATATATCGGCCAAACTTACAAATGAAGGTCATAGGTCAAAGGTCAAGGTCACTGGAACCGAAAATGCTGCTCAACGCCTGGCACGATAACGGAGGGACCTAGGACGCTCAAATTTTGCATGCGGATAGGTACTAAAGATATCTAGGCCAAGTTTTTTAAAAAATGAAGGTCAAAGGTCAAGGTCAGTGGCGCCAAAAATGCTGCCGCGCGGCTGGTGATCTAGCGTCTTAACGCTCTCGTTGTTAAGATGTATGACAAAATGGATTTTTTTGCATTTTGTGATTGAGTACAAAAAAATTATGTTCACTAAGATTGTATAATACCGATTATTATTGTATATTATATATCATATGGCTGGTTCATAATATGACTGTTATTCTTATCTATTACCTATGTCATGGAATGAAATAGTGAGGCCAAGAAAGGAGACAACGAAATTGAACAAAGGGTGAATACTCTCTTTCTAATTAACTCCCCTTGGC
>CM065702.1:44405769-44408269 GCA_017654935.2 Phymorhynchus buccinoides | reverse complement strand
TTTTGATGCGTTTTTATGTAGTTACGTGCTGTTTTGATGCGTTTTTATGTATGTGCACAGCCGACACATTCCGATTTCCGAGTAGCTCGGCGATGCTGCGAGGGGACTTTGCTACCGCCCGGCGTTGCACTTGTTTTGGATTATTTTTGAAGGTCTTATAAGGGAGGTTCCTCTGTATAACGGAACTATTTTCGCTTGTTTCAGTTTGGGGGGGTGGCCCGGGTCACTGGCATGGATTTGTGGGTCCAGTTTTAATGTTGCGTTGTTGTTTTTTAATTGGGGTGGGGGTGTGATATGGGGTCACGTGGCGCGCGTGCGTTGCGGCGACGCGATCTCCAGGGCGGGGGTGGGGGGTATAGGGGAAGGGGAAGGAGAGGGGGAGCAGCCCGAATTTCAGAGAGATGATTCCCTGTGACGAAAAATAATACACATACAATGCGGATACAAATAATGTTTCTTCTTTTTCGTTTTGGCTGTGTACAGATAATACGCCGAAGTTCCGCATGGAAACGCATGCGCTTAATATTTTTTCCTTCTTAGGTCGGGTTCCCATTAGACGCGTAAGTTCCGTACGGGAAACCTTAAATAAGTGGAAGAAAGAAGGATAAAAGTTTACGCATATAGGGGAAATTCGGACACGTGCGCCGGGCAAATCTTTTCCCTTCTTTGCTTCACTTATTTATGGATTGCGCACGGGTTTCCGCATGGAATATCCGCATATGTGTGTACACGGCCTAGCTTAATTTTACTTATTTACGGGGGTTCCGCGTATGTGTGTGCGTGCGCTATTTTTGTTAGTTTTGTCACGGTTGTTGGTGGTGGTGGTGGTGGTGGTGGGTTTTTTTAAGTTCAGTGCTAAAGACTGGTTCTAACGTTCAAATTATATCTACCCATGTACATAAATGTATGTATGTATACGTGCGTGCGTACATGCGCGCGTGCGTACGTGCGTATGTATGTATGTATGTATGTATATTGATTGATATGTTGATTGATATGTTTGTGTGTGTGTGTGTGTGTGTGTGTGTGTGTGTGTGTGTGTGTGTGTGTGTGTGTGTGTGTGTGTGTGTGTGTGTGTGTGTGTGTGTGTGTGTGTACATGCATGCATGTGTGTGTTGTTCTTCAGTTCAACATCCTTCCACTAAAAGTGATTCAGACAGTATTGTATATTGTGGTGTGATTTTGGTGTGTGCGTGTGTGCGTGCGTGCGTGTGTGTGTGTGTGTCTGTCTGTCTGTTTGTCTATAAGTAAGTGTGTATGGTTTTGTTTTTCATCATTGTCTTGCTTAAATTCAGGCCATTTCTTCTCTAAATACTTGATACGATGAGATAGAACAGGAGAGAAGGAAGAAGTGGCGTAGCGTTAGAATGAATTATGAAAACATAATCTTCTTGGTGCCAACATCATGAATATTTCAGTATGTGTATGGCTTCTTCTTCTTCTCTTCCTCCTCCTCTTCCTACTCCCCCTTTCGCTTCTTCTTCTTCTCTCTCTCTCACTCTCTCTCTCTCTCTCTCTCTCTCTCTCTCTCTCTCTCTCTCTCTCTCTCTCTCTCTCTCTCTCTCTCTCTCTCTCTCTCTCTCTCTCTCTCTCTCTCTCTCTCCCCCCCCCACATTAAAACGAACCAAATAGTTCATTTTTGCGTCTCTGAATCATCTCCTTAATCATTGTTGACAGTGTGCGCGCGCGCACATCATGCATATTCATTTGATATGATCAAAAACTGCTTCTGAGCTCTTGTGCTATTCCCAACACCATGACCAGGTCAGGAATAATGTTTATACCTTCGAGTATAAAACAAAATTAACAACGATTATAAATCAATATTTTAGGGATTAGATTGAGCCTGTGTGTGTGTGTGTGTGTGTGTGTGTGTGTGTGTGTGTGTGTGTGTGTGTGTGTGTGTGTGTGTGTGTGTGTGTGTGTGTGTGTGTGTGTGTGTGTGTGTGTGTGTGTGTGTGTGTGTGTGTCTGTGTCCAGGGCAGGAATAATGTTTATACCTTCGAGTATAAAACAAAATTAATAACGATTATAAATCAGTATGCCAGGGATTAGAGAGAGAGAGAGAGAGAGAGAGAGAGAGAGAGAGAGAGAGAGAGAGAGAGAGAGAGAGTGTGTGTGTGTGTGTGTGTGTGTGTGTGTGTGTGTGTGTGTGTGTGTGTGTGTGTGTGTGTGTGTGTGTGTGTGTGTGTGTGTGTGTGTGTGTGTGTGTGTGTGTGTGTGTGCGTGCGCGCGCGCGCGCGTGTGCGTGCATGCCTAGAACCATGTTTGTTTTTTGTTCAGTTTTATATGTTTTCATGTTGCCAAGGCCACTACTTTGTTTGTTATTGTTGTTGTTGTTGTTGTAAACAGGGTAGTGTTTTTGTTTGGGCTGAAAAACGTTGCACCTGATTCTTCTTTTTCTCTCGATCTCGGGTGTATCATTTCATCTGAACAATAATAACATCGAAAAGGTAAACGCCATACAACAGTATTAAAGTGTATTATCGCCATGCAACAG
>CM065702.1:44402464-44405269 GCA_017654935.2 Phymorhynchus buccinoides | reverse complement strand
CCAGACGGGTGTGCAGAAGCTGTTGCTGAAACAGCTACTGCATCAACAGTCTCGGAGAAGCAGCCAGAAGATAACGGCACTAGTGCGAGGGTCTGGAAACACCGGTTCCAAGACGACTGGCCGAAGAAGTGGCCCCCTTTTTTTCATTCTTAGGGGGGGAGCACCCCCACTTTTTCAATCTTAGGGGGGGAGCGCCCCCACTTTTTCAATCTTAGGGGGGGAGCGCCCCCACTTTTTCAAAATCCTAGAATCAGCTCTGTAGTTGTGCAGCGTATATAGGCCGCGAGGCCTGTTGCTGATCTTTTGATCAGGAAACTAACTAGCCTAACTTTGGGCTACAACCTAGCAATCTATTGATTGCTCTTATTTCTACGACTGTTCACATGGGCGGTCTGCAGCAGACACACTGGCTGTGGCACGCAGCGGGTGACTCACGTTGCTACAATACATATAGTCCTCGAGGTCCTTGTCTATTCTGTTCTTGAAACTGTTTAGTGACCCGGCATTCACAATAACACCAAGATTGTTCCATGTGTCCACTGCTCTCATTGAAAAGAGATGATGTGTCACAGGAACAGGGTGACATTTAGGAAAGGGAGGGGGGGGGGGGGGGGGGGGGGGGGCATGATGATGTAAGGAGATGGAAATCAATGCAGTACCATATTTTCCAGACTATAACTTTTCTGTATAAGGCGATACTTTTCCCCCAGTCTGAGACCCCTGTGTCTTATAATATGACTGATAAAATAGTAAGAAAGTATTGTCAGAAAATCTGAATTTTGTCTAAAACAAATTGGGGGTTGCACCTTATTGTCTGAAAAATATGGTACAGTGGAACCTCCCTTATAAGGCCTCCCATTATAAGACTCCCTCCCACATAAGACCTACTTCTCCGAGACATTGCCCTTGTTTGTAAGTATTAAAATTACCTCCCTTATAAGAACCCTCCCTTATGAGACCTCATTTTGGATGATTTTTGAAGGTCTTATAAGGGAGGTACCACTGTACTACGTTTGCTAGTCCGTCATGTCCCAGTATGACTATCAAGATAGCAAGGGAGGCAACTGCTGTTATGGAAAGCTGGGCTAAAATGTTGTTTTTTCCACACACAGTGACACTTCCCTCAAGCAGTGGTATTTGGGTGGGTGGGTGTTATTTTGGTATTTTTTAGTCACAGAAACTCGTCTGTGAAATTGGGGTTGCTCCCACCAGGAGAGCGTGTCGCTCTAGTACAGCGCCACCCATTCTTTGCCACGCTATGTGAGTTCGTGTCATCCATTCCACCGGCACAACACAGCCTTCTCCTACCAACTAGTGGAATGGGCTGTAACGTGTGTGCAAGATCTTGTGCATGCGGGACCTCGGTTTAACCCTTTCACAGCCAATGTCGCGTTTATGCACCACAATGATTTAACACCCAAGTCATTAAAACTCTTGAAATCAGGGTCTGTTATTCAATGATATTGAGTTCCTAAATTTGGGCAGTAAAGAATGACCCTATTCTAAATGTCTCACAGAGAAATCCCGCAATATTGCAGACAAAATCTTTTCTGTAGACAAGTAAGTTTAATGGAGATTTTTGGCTCAAAGATGGATGGCGGTGAAAGGGTTAAGGTCTCATCCGAAGGACCAGGAAATAGGAGTAAAGTATCTTTCCCAAAGACACAACACCTATGAACAGAGCTGGGTTTGAACCATCCAATAGGGCAATTGCCACGAGTGTTCGTTCACTATACTAGACTACTAATTTGCCCGAGCTCGTTCTGCCCAAGTTACGCTGACCTTTCTAATTCAACTCTCTAAATTCAACTCAGTGAAATTCAAGGTCGCCGGCGCGTGGCAAATGCCCTATTCCATGCTGGGCTGAAATGTGTGTACGATGGAGCCGCCTTGCCCGGTTTGCATCCCCACTCTCTCACTCTCGGGTTCCTCCGAAATCCGAGTGTGTCGGTACAAGAGAGCTAAAATCTAAAAGTTGCTTTTAAAAAAATGTGTTTGGGAAATAACACACCGCACACACACAATCACACATACACACCACACTACAGCACGCACCAAATGTACACAAACATACACAACTTTTTTTAATTACAATGTGATCACACATACACACCATGCTACAGCACACACCAAACGTACACAAACATACACAACTTTTTTTAATTACAATGTGATCACACATACACACCACACCACAGCACGCACCAAACGTACACAAACACACAACTTTTTTTAATTACAATGTGATCACACATACACACCACACTACAGCACGCACCAAACGTACACAAACATACACAACTTTTTTTAATTACAATGTGATCACACATACACACCACACTACAGCACGCACCAAACGTACACAAACATACACAACTTTTTTTAATTACAATGTGATCACACATACACACCACACTACAGCACGCACCAAACGTACACAAACATACACAACTTTTTTTAATTACAATGTGATCACACATACACACCACACTACAGCACGCACCAAACGTACACAAACACACAACTTTTTTTAATTACAATGTGATCACACATACACACCACACTACAGCACGCACCAAACGTACACAAACACACAACTTTTTTTAATTACAATGTGCTGCATAAGTCTATTTTGTTTTGTGCCATTTTGTTTTTTCATGATCAATATTATGAACGTTATTATTAATTGTTGTGGCTGTTCGTTGTTAATGTGATTATCATATTTCTCTGAATGTTCAATTTGATTATAATTGCCCTCCACCCCCCACCCCCTACTCCTGTCGATCACCCTCCCCCCACCCCTTC